>JALLOT010001940.1:0-13757 GCA_036939595.1 Thalassiosira livingstoniorum | reverse complement strand
CCCCCCAATACTTTCCCCTATTTTGGGCAGATTCAGCCACCCGTCCATTCCTGATGCCTTCGTCCGCAACGCGTCGGTAATTTTCATACTTATGTCGGAGGAATGGCGGAATAGCTGCCAGGTACTCTGGTTGGGCAAGGGGAATTGGTTGTTGAAAAAGGTGAGAAAGTTAGTGTCAGTCAAAAAATGCCATTCTTTTTTATACCCAAACAACCAAGAGGGAATGTGTGCCAGGATGTTGAGTTTGCCCAGGAGATGTTGTGGGGTTAAGGGGGAAGTGCGATGAGCTCGTTGTCTAAACGCCAAAATACATAACAATAAACCTGCTGGCCCCGTGCTCCGACTTGCCCATCGATCAATCCACGACACAGAGGGGGCGTTGTCAGACAGGATTGCCACGTGTGCGTGGCGCAATGGTAAGTTTAACCCCTCTAGTGCCAACCAGCCGAGGACGTTGCCTGCCATCTCGAGGTCGCTGTTCGTTATTGTGCCGGTGGGGTTGTTGTCTGTCTTGATGAGCTTTTTAAGCCAATCAGGCCATTCCAATCGCCAGACTGTTGCATTGACTTGTTTTGTGCCGGCGAGTATCACGCCCCCTGCTCCCTCCCCAGAGGCGTCCACTATGATCACATACCAGGCTTGTGCTGGGACGAGCTGCCGTGCATGTGTTGGACTGTGCAGTGAGTCCGCGAGGAGTAGTTTCCATAGTTGCAATGCTTGTCGTTGCCTTGAATTTTTTCTGAACCAAACTTTTTGCGGCTGGCTTGCGAGCTGGTTGTTCAGCGGCGTCATCAGGCTTTTGCCTGCTGGAATCCCTATTGCTGCGTGGTTCAGCTTGCCCATAAGTTGCTGAAATTCCTTGAATGGTGTGCCCTGCTTGCTGCGCAGAATCTTCTTGAGTGTTGCTATGATTTTGTCTATCTTTGAGTTCTCGAGCTGGATTGTCTTGTCTTTTCCATTGAAGATCCAGCCCAGGATCTCTTTGATATAGTTCCACTGCCCTTCTAATTTTTCCAGCTTTTTTGTTGACAGAGATTTGTCTCCTTCGTGGTGCACTCCCGGGGGAAAGACGTCATGGATGGCGTGCAGGAGGGCTCACGAGATGTGGTTGAGTTCTTCCTTTGATCTGGCCGCAGCTGCGCCAATGAAATCATCCATATAAACTTCGAGTAAGTATTTGAGTTCCTTGAGATGCGCGTTTCTTTCTAATTCCGCCGTGTTGTTTGTTTCTGTGAACTTTTCCAAAGGGTGTGGTGGGAGATTACCAATGGGGTTCTCAGCATAAATGGCAGCTACATCTCGTGCCGTCTCCGATGCGGCACTGAAATGTTTGGGTAATTCTACCCACCCCATTTGGATGGAATTTGGGACTACTATTTGGACGTCTTCGTGTTCTTCGGTTGGCAGCACAAAGGCAAAATTGAATTCTTTTCCAAGTTCATTGATTAAACGCCAAAACCCATCCTGAATATCAAATTTTGCGAAAAACACCACTGCATCATCCATTGACTCCGCTAACGCGACAATCAGCCTGGGGAGAACACTCCCCATTTGAGCGAGGGCTTCTTCTGGTGCTAGTGACGTAGTGGAACCATTGACGGAGTCTATGTAACCATTTTCTGTCCAATGCTGGTAAGAGAGGTCCAGGATTGCTCGGTAGGCTCGGCTCTTGTGAGGTATAAGAGTGAGTGGCGATAGTTTCAGCTCATCTGGCATTTTGTCCTTGATGTCCTTCCACTTTATTATTCTTGCCTGATCCTTTTCCACCTTTTCTAATACTTCCTCCCTGAATGATTGCATGGCTTCAGGCTTCATTGCGGCCAAGTGTGGTCCTCTCGTCAAGGCTGCTTCTATTTGTTCTTTGCTCCAGTTTGGTCCAGTGTCCACTGCGCATCCTTGGGTTGCATTTTTCCTCAGTAGCTCGCCGGCGGGGTGAGATGCGGCTGCGTTTGTTGGGAACATTTGGCCGGCAAAGCCCTTGGGGAATTCACGTTCTGGGTTGGGGATGTTGTTGCCTTTACCTTCGTGGCTTGTCCAGTGGCTTGTTGTCCATGGCTGCTTCTCTTGGAGGTGTTTGCGCAACAGTTTTCTTTCCTTCGCTCGTTGCACTCTTTCTCTTTCATACTGTGATTTCGTCTTCACTGAACTTGTTTGCTTGTGCACTCCTCTCTTTACTTTTGATTGGGCAGCATGGCTGCATGGTGGAGGGGGCTTTTCTTTGGCCGTGGGAACGCTTTGGGCGGCGGGGCCGCATTGGGCAGCGGAGCTGCATTGGGCAGCGGAGCTGCATTGGGCGGCAGAGCTGCATTGGGCAGCAGGGCTGCATTGGGCAGAATAGCTGGAGTGGGCATTGGAGTTGCTTTGGGTACGTGGTTTGCCTCGGTGCGGTTGGTTGTGTTTTGGTGGGCTTTGTTGTGGGCGTTTGCTCGGTGTGCTTCTTGTGGATGGTGCGGTTGTTTGGATGTGAGTGTCATGTTCGTTGCTGGTGTTCTTGTGTTGAGTTGCTCGTAGTTGGTGGCATTGCTGTGGTGGTCGTAGTTGTTGTGGTTCATCTTGTTGGGATGGTGGTGGTGCGGGTTGTGTGTGGTTCGTGGTGTGGTCCTTGGCACTTTCGATGGATGGGGCGTTTTGATTGACATTGGCTTTTCCTTCGGTTGATTCGCTTTTTGGCTTTGTTTTCTTTTCATACACACGAATTTGCTTACCTTTTCCATTATACATGAGGTCATCATCTTTCTTTCTGATTCCGAGCTCGCTCTTACCCAAATTTCTTATTTGCTGCTGCCACAGTTCCACCTTCCTCATGATTTCTGGGTTAGACTTTGGATCCATCTCCTCTTCTGCCATTGGCTTCCGTTGCGAATCCAAGCCCCACCCACGCAATGCATCTTGCGCAGCTGGGGGTTGGCTTCAGAAGCGCCTTCTTTTCCCTTGGTTTTCCATGGGCGGGCCTCCACGCTTGCGGTCTTCCTCCGCGATCTTGTCGATGCCTGGTTTGATGACTTGACATAATTGGGTGACAAATGACATGTCTAATTGGTTTCCGTCCAGGTGAGTGAAATTGCAGGCTGGGAATGGACATTTCCCCAAGATGTGATTGTAACATAGCAGACTGACCCCGTCCTTCACGTGCTCTGGGATACGTGGGAGGTCGGACAGCCTGGCATGCGCATTTTGAAGTATTTCTCTGATGCGAATTGTCTGTCGGAACTGAAGGTAAGGTGCCAGTGTTTGTGCTATTAGTGGGTGGGTGCTTGGGTTGATGACTTGCTGCTTTGACTGGTTTGGGCCTTGTTGGGTAGCTGGCCATGGCGGTTGTTGGTTGAATTGTCCCATTTGCGGTGGGTAATTGGGAGGAGGTTGCCATGTGAAGGGAGCATTGTTGTAGCTGCCTATTGTGGGAGCTCCACTGCGGTAAGATCCCTCCCCGTAACCTGTTCGGCTGTTTCTGTTGCTCCCTGTTGTCTTGAAATTTGTGACCCACTCCTGAGGGAAGTCCACTGGTTGTTGGATCACTAGGTCCGCGAGGTGCTGCTGCGCGCTTCGTAGATAGGATCGTGGAAATGGGATCTCCCCAGTTCTGTGGTTGATTTCATTTGGTGTGAGGATGGTTGAAAAGAACTGGCGACTGTCCCCGTAAATCCGCCATTGCAATATCTTGTACAGCAGTGGCGGAATGAGGTGCCGCTGGCTCCTTTTGTCTTGCAGTATTCTTTTTAGCTCCCATGTTTCTTTGTAATGTTTGCAACTATAGCCGAACAGGACTCGCAGGGTCACGCAATACTGATTGAATAAATTTCGTGCATCATCGTATGTTGCCGCTGGTTCCCTTGGTTTCTTTTTACTCATCTTTTTCGCCTCTTCATATGTTCGTGTCCCTCTCGTAGTACGTTCACTTTCCTCGTCTCTTTGGAGCTCCACAACCTCCGTTGGGGTTCTTGCAAGGAAGTTCATGATAGACATCCCGTCATCCCACTCTTCCAGTAAAGGAATGTCTCGTGGTGCCAAAATGAGGTTCAGGAGTTGTTTTATGAATTGGTCCGAGAAGTAAGGTCTGTCGATTTCGACGTTCATTTTTTCTGCATCCGCAATAACCGCCTTGACTAAGATTGCTTTTGCGTCCTGGATTGAGTCAGCCTGGATGAGTTCATGCCAGATTGCTGGAATCAGCCGAGGATTGTCGACGCATGCCCAACCCATGAGCTTCGCCATCATTCTCTCCGTCAGTACTTTCTTTGCCGGTGAAGTGGTTGTACTTCCTTGAAGTCCCAAGTTGACTTGGCCGGATTGCAATCCTTGGGTAAGTAAGCGGATGAGATCCAAGTTCAATTGCCCGAATGGGTTTGCCCGTTGTTGTTGCTGGTGGTTTGTTTGTTGCACGTGCTCTTGAGTACGTTGGGTCCGATGACCCAGGGTGCCCTCAAGTCGGGTTTTCATCCAGCTGTGAAGAGCTTGTTCTTGCGACAGAACCCCGGCCATACTTATGTGGACTTGGCTCTGCTTTGCCCCGTTTTGTGTTTGTTTACCACACGCCGCTGCGACACAGAACTGTTTGATCACATTTGTTGATTCACGCTCTTCGTTGCTCATACTCCATTCTTCTTCCTTTCTTCGTAACTCCTTAGCGAATTCGACCGGTGTGCGTTGTGCGGTTACGAGCCACTCTACCATACATGTCGGCACCAGGCATAGCACTGGTAGTTTGACCTTTTCCCAGTTGTCCGCCACTGTGATGGGCATAAATCCACGAGGTGAGCCTGCATAATATTCATCTACTTTTTCCAAATTGTCCGGAACTTCAAATTCTTTCCAATTTTTGATTCCATTTTCATCAATCTTGACTGGGATAGGGGCGGTGTTATCAGTTCTGTCGCCGATGAAGGCGATCGACTTGTTGCTGTATTTGCTGGTGCTTACGAGGTCCCCTGTGTACTTGGCAGCAGAATGTACCCACTTGAGGTGAGCACAATCGTCCGTCATATACATAAAAAGAAGGAGGCCTTGTGCATTCCCGATTGTTTGGAGGAATTCCTTTCTTTTTGTGCTGTTATCCTCTGTGTTCCCTTGTGCCTCCATTTCCGTGATAAGCCTTGACTTGTTATTGTCCTTCACCTTCCGAATAGCAGCCACGATGTCACTTGTTTTAGCATTGGGTGTGGTGGCCCCGGCCTGTGTCTCGTTGGTGTGCCGGGTGGTGTTTCCATTTCCTGTATTTGTTGCCATCTCCACATCCGGTGCATTGGTTCCATGGGCTCTCTGCGTTCCTTTGGTCTGTTCTGGAGGGTCCTCTTGGGTCACATTCCCGGGACGGGGGCCCAGGGGTTGCGGGTTGGTGGTTGTTTTAGCTGTGAATTGGTCATAGAATAGACTGTCTTGGGTTAATGGTGGGCCACTCCTTCCCAATTGGGCTCGTGGCTGATTTTGATTGTTCTGCTCTATCATCGCTGCGAGCTGCGCTAGTTGCTGCCGAATGGCCGGGTCTGCTGGGTCGAGGGCAAAGCCATCCCTTCCTTGTCCCTCGGGTGGATCATTTCTGGTGGAAGGTGAGCCTTGGTCAACTCCCCAGTTGTTGAATGCATCTCCTAAGTACATGGTTGTTGGTGTTAGGATTTCCAAAAAACTTAATTTACTTAGTAGAAGCTACTAGAAAAACCCGCTGCAACTTTTCGTAGCATACAACACTTTGTAGCGAAGAAAAGAACAAAAAAGTGAGCTTGATGATGATTGGCTCTCCCGCCAATTTTGGCCATCATCAATCTCAGTTTTTCCAGCCTCTGTGAGTCACTTGGAGTCAGTTTTCCCAAGTGGTTCTCGTGCATTCCAGGTGGCACCTCTTTTGTCACTCTGTGGTTGGCCGTCTGTTCGCTTGTCCGTCGCTGGGACTTTTTCGAACACTCTCAAACAGAGTCAAACAGTTAAAGTCATACAGGTTGGTCTTCATACTACAATACTACTACTTATTGTATCCAACATGCATGATGTAAGGCCTGATGATGTCTCTTCTACAATAATTCATGATAATTAATAGTATTGTACTCCTACAAATTTAAGCACATTGCACTCTTAATCAAGAGACGTTCCACCTCTGTTCCACCTGCATGCCCTGCCTGAACGCTGTCACCCATCTTACTGCGTACTACAAACTTCATTTTTCACTAATTTCGCTTAGCAGATTTCATTTTTTTCTTGTTTTCACAAAGTGATGTCTTCAAAGACAGAATGTTTGGCAAAAGATCTACAGATCTATGCCAATCAAAAATAGGAGTATCTTTAGAGGTAGCAAAACCTACCTAACTTCTACTTACCTACCTACCCACTTACCCATCCTAACTACTACGTAACTTACCTACATTATCCTTACATGAGCGCGGTGCAAAAATCTGCATATAACATCCTTATCTAAGAATATACAGTCAGAAATAACCTAAAAGTGTATCCTGGATACCCTAAAAATATACTTAGAGTTGTAGAGCTGGAAATCAACTTTTAGAATATGTGACAATATCATACAGAGCTAATTTTTTGCTGAGTGATCCCACTTTTAGAAAATTCTGTCAGCATAAGTCACAGTATGTGGATGCTGCCAATTATGACATCATTAATGTGATACCAAAATATTACCATAGAGTCACTGTCAAATAGTACAAATCCCCTCCAAACCAGTGTCAAAAGTTATTGCACTCTGATACAATTCAGGGGAAGCAATGTGATCCCCAAGCTTGCCTATTCCAGGAAATTCAGTCAAGGAACTTGAGTTTGAAATGGTCCAAGAAGATGCAACCAAGTTTTTTCTGCCATTTTTATTTTCTTCTTCCATGGTGTAATTACACCATTTCCCCCTGTTTTTTGTCATATTCTGACATATTCCACCATATTCCACCATTTTTATCCATTTTCCTCCATTTTGTTCATCCCATTATTAGTACCCACAGGTAAGTAGTAGGTACTAAAAACTAATAATATGTATCGTGTGTACTAGAACAAGCATAAAGGTACATAAGAAAAAAATATACTCCTTGCCATTTCATAAAGTGCATACAATACCTGGTACGTAAGCACATTGCTATGTCAAAATAGAAAATATAGTAGTACTTCTGTCATTTGAAAACAATATAATCACAAGTACATAAACATGATATTTATTTTTTACTTCCTACATAAAATGGAATGTACCCGGACCTACTATGAGGAAACAATTATACCAAAATTTTTATCATCCAAAACAAGTCTTTTTTGCTATATTTCTATCTATTTTGACAAACTATGAAAAATGTCATATTTTCTTGAATAAAACAAGTTATTTTTTGTCATATTTTGAATTTTCATTTGTGTTAGTATTTTCATAATGAAGTTGTACTTTATTTAAAAATAAGAATGTTTAGTTTTTATGAAATTTATTATATTTCATCAACAGCTTTATTTTGGAAATTCACTCAATTTTTTTTTTTGAATAAAGTGAATTGTAAGAGAGCATGTACAATACACTGTAGAACATGCTGGAAAATTGATAGAAAAGGGCAGAACATGTCTGAAAATGGAAGAAAAATGGGGAAAACTGTGGAAAACTGTGGAATATGACAGAATATGGAGGAAAATGTCTGAACATGACAGAAAAAATTCCACCATGGCAGAAAAATTTGACTGTTAAAATGATCATATTAATTTTGAGAATTTCATATTATTTTCATTACAAAAAAGAAATAAACTCTTGCATTGACAAAATTTTGTTTCTTAAATATTTCTTTTTGTGTGATGAAATGAACTGCAATTGAAAATGCAATTTTTTTCAAGAATCACCTAGTTGCCAATTTTTAATAATTCTCAGTATGTTTGTGCAACTCAGTATTATGGTCCAAAGAACTTTAATCCTCTTTCAATTGAAGGTTATCACCCACAGTGGAGGTCACAACATCTATCTACTGACTTTGTGCTTAGACACTGCTCTGAAAATCCATGTAATTGGAATACTTTTTCATTCCGCAAGGAATTTTTCCTTTCAAAAGAGAGAAACAGCTATGGTAGGCCTTCAGGTTCTGTTCAATTTCCTGCAAATGAAGATGGAGAATGGGAATGAAATGATTCAAAGTTTCAATACAATGCTCAGAAGCTATCTTCTACTCTCCATACTGATGTCCCACCCAGTAAATAAAAAGAGTTCTATAGGGAAGGATGCTCAAAAGGACACATCAAGCCACCATCTTGAAATATAATTCTTGATAACAAGCTTCTAAAAAATTGAGTTGTACAAGTGATAAAGTTACGTATTGTGATGCTTTGTTTTTATCAACTGATCTTTCTACCTTGTGAACAAAAGAGATATGGAATAGAAGGATATCCAAGGGTTGATGTTAATGATGAGGTTGTTTACTTCAAAAACACCTGTGCTATCAATGACACAAAGTTTGAAGGAAATATGGGTGTTATTTTGGAACAAAAACTTCTGAGCAAGGTTAAAATAAAGTAAAAGCACTAAAAGCAAATAAAAGAGAAACTCCAAGAAAATACAAATATTTTCAAAAATTCTCTAATTTGATTTTCAGATTTTTTACTTTACTTTTATTTTGGCACATACCAAAAATATTATACTTTTCTTGACTTTTACTTTGATATTGGCAAACAAATTTGATACTTTTGCTTTACTTTACCTTTCTTGTTAGGTAAAAATAAATACTTTTGTTTTCTTTACCTTTCTAACAGGAGCACAATATGTACTTTTAATTTACTTTCTCTTTATACTTACTTGAAGTTGAAATAATTTTACTTTCCTTTTCTTCTTAATTTCAGTAATAGATCCTATGGATGTACTAACCCCATTGAGTTTTCTTGTGATTCTCTTTGTATTTATCAGAATATACACAGAACTTTTACAATACAAGTACAAGATTGCGGGAACTACACTTTAAAAGGCTGGATATTCTTGGTTGTGATGTGAAAGAATACCTTGATAATGAGCATACAGTTTAAAAATTCTTTGAATAAGAAAAGAAAAAAATATGTGTGATTATTGCAAATCAGAGTTAACCTGATATTATATTTTATGGTGTATATTTGGAATGAAAATCTAATACAATTAAAAGTAAAGTAGTCCCAATAATTTTTTGTGAGACTTTGTGAGTTGATGACTTCAGTTAAAAGCTTTGTATAATCACTCAGGAGTTATACTAGCATAATTTTATTGAATAATTTTCAATTTTATTCTTGATTAAATTATTTCATACCTCATTGGAGCTGTGTTTGTTTTTATCTTTGTTTTTCTTTAGTTTTTGTTTTTACTTTCACTATACTTTTGCTTTTGTTCAAACAAAATGCTTTTTGATTTTTCTTTACTTTTACTTTTAGCACAAAAAAGCTTGAGTGCTTATGATTTACTTATACTTTGGTACTTTCCAAAATTTGAGTACTTTTACTTTATTTCCACTTTTTTGTTAGTCAAAGTTTGGGCACTTTAAATCTACCTTTTCTTTGAGATTGATCTATGTTTTAGTAATTTTACTTTACTTTTATTTTACTGTCATTCAAAAAAATACTTTTAATTCCACTTTTATGTTTTATTTTTTCAAAAATAAGGGTATTTGATTTTTCCATAAAATATGTACTTTTTCTAACTATGCTTCTGAGAAGTTTCTTCATTTGGATGGTATTATTATGTGCAAAGCAAATTCAAACATCCATGATCTTTGGTTTAATGACATCCATGGTTCTTTTGCCACCCTTGTCAATGAGAAAATTGGCCATCAAAGGTTTCTGGAACTAGGGTCAAAACTTTATCTTTCATATCTCACTCAACAAAAGGACAAAGATGATCCTCAATATGATCCTGCTTGCAAATTTACTTTCATGTGGTATGTGATCTGCATCAACTGATCATTGATGAGACTTTCTTGACATGCATGTACTTTGGGAGTATTTGCTTGTTTCAGGTCTATGGTAAACCTTGAATTGTATAGAGTAGTCATATTGTGTTGCATGTTGATAGAAGGTGTGGTTACATCCTCAACCTCTGTCATCATTACTCTGCAAAGAACAAACAGGCTGATTTTTTCTCAGGAAGGTCCAAGTGATGTCAAGGAGCTGTGTGATAAGAATGTTAGCTTGATTCATGAAATGAAATATGATGCTGAAAGCATGCATTGCCAAATTATCTTTTCCAAGCCTCATTTGACCATGGGCAATCCTTTTTCTGGATAAAACACCATGTATCTTCTCACAAATAATGAGCGGGGTTGTACTTTTACAGACAGAAGAGTCATTTGTCAGCAGGTACCCCAAGTAATACTTTAATTTTGTCAAGCAAACTCCAATTAATCTAAAATCCAAATTTGCAATGTTTGAACAACCAATTGTGACTACCAAATATGTCACTGTCAACATGCAGGTTTGGGAAGAATATTCTGCTTCATTGAAAAAAGTACAGAGGAACAAGTAAAATGGATATAAAAATTGAATTAAGGTCATTGTGTACCCCAAAATTCACATATAGGGACCAAGAGGATCCACATGTTGTATAGGTATAGTGGTATCTGATGCCCTGACCCAATGATAATCTTTTGAGTAATTATTGTAGCTGTATCTAAGTAAGTAAAGTACAATACCAACTGCAGCAACCACCAACCAAATCTCCAACATTTAAATAAAACAACTAGCATCATCAAAGTTTTTATTTCAGTTGTTTGCAATGGTAGCATCATTTTCAATGGTCATGGAGTTGAAAAGCCATTATTGCTGAAAATGTCTTATGACTAGAAAGAAAGAAGTATCTTAATTATTTATAAAAAAACTAGTTTTACTTATTAGATTTTTTGTCAAATAAGAGATGAGGATATCCAAACAATTTGGGAGGTCAAAATATTTTTTTAGCAGGTTAAGAGTTCCTATGGATGAAACTCTTTTTGCATGATGACAAATCAGCATTCAACAACCAACCATGTACTGTCAGGGACCACAAGCCCAGAGATTCACAAAACATGAATTCAATCGTTCAGTGAATGCTTTTGACATTTTATTGTCAGATTCAAATAGCAATGGAGAGTCTCTGACAGTATAGAAGCATATGAATAATATGGCACTCCACTTACCATGCCCATTTATTGATTGGATCAATGACAACTGCTGTTACATCGTCTGCCATAATCACCACTGAAAAATTTCTTTTGTGCTGGCAATTTTAACCATGCTGCACAAAAGCCATATCATTTGAAACCAAAACACTTCCACTCCCCACATCCATCAATTGATTGGACCAATTGACACTGTATGTAACTGCACTGTTGACTGATGTGGTGTTTTCAGCCACAGGATTCTGGTATTGAGCTACTAGTGCTATGCCCAAGTTCTGAACCAGAAAGGTTTGTCTAAAACCAACTCACAGTTGTGTACAGTTGCATTTGTGTCCACTCAATTGAGAAAAAAGTAAAAACTAATGGCACCCCAATGGTTTTTACTTTTTTCTCATGCATGTGGACACTGCCATTGGTGATTGCCATTGTATACCATGATCACTGCTGAAACAATGCTCTCATGTGGGCAATTTCAACCATAGCATACAAAAGTCATGCAGGTCAAAAGCCAATTTAAAAGCCATGCCATACAAAAAAGCTAACAATCTCCATCTGCCTTATCAACCTCCCCAAATACTGCCACTGCCACCTGAATAACCATCATGGCAATTTGCCCCAACTACCATGAAGACACTGTTGCAGTTACACCCACCACCACCATTGCAGCAAAATTCCAAGTCCTCAACCCCAACACCCCATACACTGCTACCATCACTGCTACAAAAGTGACCACCACAGCAACCAGCACAAATTCACAAACCCCCCCACCACATTTGAGTGATATCCTTCTGCCTCCTCTAACAATACTGCCAAAACCACTACTGCCATCATGAATGCACAAACTCCACCACCACTGCTGTTGCAATGAAAAGGCTGCAAATGAACTTACCTATTGTAGATTGACTGGTGGAGGTGGAGGGATGTTTGGCCTTAGCAATTGTGGCAATGGAGGTGAATGGTAGTAGGTCATAGGTTTTGGCATTGACAACAAGAGGAATGTGAGGTGTGAGATAGGAAAAAAGGGAAAAGGATATTCTTTAAGGAAGCAACAGTACAACATTATTTTTTATTTCTTGGAGATGAAAAAATGGTGCGACTATGGTACTTAATTTGTAAAAAATGGGTTGAAATATGAATCTTGTAAGTAGATCATGTCCTGGCGTGTAAAAATATACCAGACTATGGGCAACGAAAGGGGCGATGAAGTTCAGGGCGATTTATTTTGTTCGCAATCTGATTGTTAGATTGCAAAAAAAAACTAAGGTATGGTAAGAGGAAGGAGGTCTCCTATGTAGATTCTATTATATGACGTGGCAGTAACAAAATTACCGCCAGGAAGATCTCAAATGTTACCACCGTAACAAGATTTTTGGACAATTTTAAAAATAACTAGCAAAAGCTAGTAAAAATGTCTGGCCGCCAGGTAAATCTTGTTGTAACTTACGGTATGTAACAAACTCATGGACACCTCATGCTTATTATAATCGCCAAAAAGTGTAAGAAATCAATTTTTTAGCGACAATTTTTTACTACTACTTGTAGATTACTAGGAGGTCTGTGAGATTGTTAAAGTAACATTTTTGTACCAGGTCTACGTAAAGCTACGTGCTCGCCGCCACCGGGAGACCACCATTGTTACCACTGTATCAATGCTGGAGGACATGGAAAGCCCCCTTTCCTGTCATAACAGTACTCCTACATATATCAAGGCTTAATCAAAGCAATATTGGGCTGTGTTTTCTACCAGAGTGCTCGGAACTCACGAGACCCTGGATGGCACAGATGATGAATACTAAGTACTTACCATACTAAAAAATAATAATAATATTATGGGACTCAGGCCCTGTAGTACTTAGTAGTAGTAATAGTCAGTCTGTTCCACTAAGGGGGCGTTGATTATTTAATTCCCAGGCAGTATCGGTGGCAGGTTTTTCAAAAAGTGAGGGAGGGATGGAGGTTTGACATTTCACTAGTTAAACTGCAAAACCACTAACAAATTACTGTGAAACCTTGAGTTTCTCCATCGGAGAAACTATCCATGTAGACAATACTAGTTCCTACGGGTAAGTTTCTCCATGCAAGGACTAATTATCATGACATCACTTTTGATCTTCATCAAAGTCATAGTGATGCCCCAGCCCCCAACTTGGAGTCCTTTTGATGCAAGGCAACAAAAACAACTGAAAATATGCAGTTTTTATCATCAAACAATGCCTCAAATCCCTTCCTGTGGTCTGAAACATGAGAAATAACATGGGTTTCACAATACAAGTTGGTTTTGCATATTCACTGAAAAGTGCCTCAAAACAAGGGAGGGAGGGTAACCAATACTGGGGATCAAATCAATGTCCCCTAAGATTTCAATGAAAATCTCAAGTGTTGCATGGAAATCAAGAAACAAGTCCATGAACAACTATGCAAAAAGTCTAAGACAGCCAGATTTTTGCCCACTGGCATGGAACTACTATAAGAAGTCTTACGCCTTTGTATTACACGTCAGTGGGCCAGAAAAAAAGGCCAACTGCCTTTTTTTTGGTAGGGGGTTGCTCAAACATTTTTGAAAAATTTCAAACCCAATATTATTCTCTGAATTTTTGGACACTTGTTCCAATATATGAGAATGAAAGATCCTGAAATTTTCATGAAAAAAAATTGACCGTAGGCAAAGTTATAGCCGTAAACGTTAGCTAGGGACGGCTA
>JALLOT010001939.1:0-13759 GCA_036939595.1 Thalassiosira livingstoniorum | reverse complement strand
TTTTAAAGTACATTTAGTTGGTCCATTTGGACGGGTCTACGTGGGATGACTCTCCGAAATTGCACCTGACTTATGATCAAATAATTATGACTCAGATCGTACTTCCCAGAATCATTCAAGCTAGTATATCCAAAACCCTTGTATCAATGAGTCACATTGACACTGTCAATTGACTCCCAATTTTCATTTTTGGCATGGCTATCAAACAGAAATTTCTTCTTGCCTTATGGCCTTTCCAAATGGACAGGATTTGCAAATTCAGAAAAGCTTTTGATAAACTATGAGATACATCTTGCATTTGCTCAAAAAATTGGAACTCACACTAATTATGTCAAGGGAATCATAGGGATCGTCAAACAAATAGACCAAACCTGTGTATCAGCTGATTCTGTTTTTATTGATGCCATCATCTTCATCCCTCAACTCCCTGGATTGAAACCCATGTATTTTGGCATCATAGTAGACCACATGTTGAAACCATTCTTTCCTACCCCAAATACTTTAACTTCTATTGGTTTTGACATTTTCTCACTCTCTTCTTCTCCATCCCCAGCTTTGTTGCTGACAGCTCCTATCAAAAATTCCAATCAGTATGTTGAAATGTGCTGTAAAGAAGAAGTTTATACAACTGGGTAGTAAGTCAAACAAATAATAATACAAGAAGCTCACAAATCAAATCATTGGGAGCTTAATTGATGGAATTTATGCTAAAAATCTCTCCCCCATTGACACATGAGGTTACTGGGGCCTCTGGTTGAACATTTTATATCCAACACCAAGTGCACTGACACACCTAAGAACCTGAAGAATCAACCAGGTGCTAAGTAAGCCATCTCTTTGCTACCTAGCTCTATTAAAGTTTAATATGGTATCCTCTCAGAATGTCTCTCCTGGATGTCACTTTAACACTGATCCTAACACTGTGGCTGTAAACGCAAGTGTTAATATTTTTTGCCATTTTCAAAGGAATACTTGAGAAGATTCCATGTGTCAGTGAAGAAAGTTGAGGACACTAATTAGCCATGCTTAGCACTAATCTAAAAACTGTGGATGATTGTAGCCTAATAGTTTCTATGTAGCTACATAGCATCTATTTTTATACAACCAACAATCAGAACCTTGCAATATGACCCTTAACTCCTCAAAATTTACGATTTTAAGTTCAAAACCCTAAAAAAAAAGAGCTTTATATTTTTGTAGCAAAAATCAAGTTTTAGGTGAGTTTAGGCATCCATCTTGAACATGACTGCCGGTACCAAAAATTACCATAATGTCTTTATATCAGGGGACCGATTTAAGAACATTTTCATACTTATCCTTGAAAAATTATAATCTCTGCCATATACCTTCAAATCTCATAAACATCATTTCAAAAAAAGGCCCACTGACCCCCAAAGAACCTCAAACCTTTTGAAAAAAGTCTTTATTTTGGGTTAATTTTTTCAAACAGTCATTTGTTATGATGCTGAGAGGTCATAATGACTTTTGTCTTGTGACTAAACATAAAAATGACCATGACTGTTTTTATATATGGGGTTCCACACCATTCAAAAAAGTATCAATGACCTCAATTTTTGATTTGGTCCCCCCCTGACCTCAAGACCTCCTGAAGGGGTGTTCCAAAATTGTCCCTATGTCGGTTCCCTGATTATATAATACATAAAAGAACATGATAATATCACATAATATTATTATGTGAATAGTGAATACTATTATTGCAGCAATTATTTACTCAAACCTTTTTGTTTCTGGATCCATGCAGGATCAAAAGATTTTTTATTTTTTGCATAATATTCGAACTCGTATCACGTAGTATTGTACATACAATATACTACTACCTTACAATACATAAGTATTGTACACAATGCATAAAAGATGATGCTGTAAAAAAAAAATACTCCTAATACTACTCAAAAAATGATAGTAGTACTTACTACTAACGAACTACTCCATCCTATCTATCTACCATACTAGTAATCTCCACATACTACTCATACTCTAAGGTATTTTAATATTATATAGTAGTAGTAAATATTATTGTAAGTAGAGTACCCTACAATAGCCTTACAATACTTCACAGGACAATATTAGATGATACAATTCTCTTTTTTATTATTACCTCTGTTATACAAAAAAGTTGTACTAGGCCATTTTCATTGTCCCACGAAAAAAGGCGTTTTTTGAATACTCGATCCTATTCTCACTTTTACAGATTATGCATGATGGTAGTTAGAAGACGGTGTCCCCCAATGGACTTCTCAACCATGGTGTCCTCTCCGGTGGAAACAAGTAGATTAACATTAATAATATGTAAATCACTAAACACTAACATTTAGCTTAGCATCTGTCTATGGTGTTAGAGCCTTAAGCAGCATTGTTCTGCCGCGTACCACTGTCTCGCCACCATTGTGTCCGTGGCAACCTAGTTCTTGGTCGATTTTGACCAAACCAAGCAATTCAATTGTCAAATGGGTTTGGCACCAGGTGACAATTGTGTTGGTTGTGGGAGAGGCCCCATATCTATGCCACAGCATAAAAAATGCTGTCCAAAGTGGCGTATTGCCATTTTTGAGGCTCATTTTGATGATGATGCCAGGGTGCTAGAACCATGGTGTCATACATCATTGAAAAGGTAATTGCAAGAAGAATTCTATTTGCATAATCAGGATTCTCTTACTCAATCACAGCCCTTAGTCCCTCCATTTGAACCAAATCCACCTTTTTCATGGGACAAAGGTAGTATTATTTTACCATCCATTTTATTAACTAGGATTGTATCTCTATTGTACAAGATTGTACAATACTGTCTGATGTTGTAATGGCATTGGAGACAGATTTAGAAGTTGGATCATGTCTCATGTCCTAGTCATGCACATCTATCTTCCTACATAGTAAGTAATAAAAAGGATTTTTTTCAGATATATTAAACATGATCCTACTTATTCTTCCATCTATTGTGATGAACAATGCATTTCCCTTGATGGCAATGCTTGGTAGACTTCTCTTCCATGGCACAAAAATAATGAAAAAGTCCTTAGTGAATTAATGAAATAATATAACATCACATATTCATTGAAATTATTGACCCTTTATTGGTTCTATGCTTTTCAAAGTGACATCTAGTCTAGTAGTATCAGCTGAGTACAACTCCATTACCCATTGTGATTTAGTGCCACCAATGCACCACCATGGTTTCCAAGCCAACTAAGTAATTTTTTGGCCATTTCCAACCAAATGAAAAAATAATATGTCATACATGGCCATCATTGATCATCCAAAACATTGAAAACAGTGGCAGCAATTTTGCTATGTTGAAAACACAAATTTTATTGGTTTAATAATGATGACAGAATTTTTAGTGAGACACCCCTAGGTCATACACATCAAAAAAGTCTCAAAGAGAAGAATAATGATCCATTTAATCATTTTTTTTGGCAAAAAATAGCCTTTAATCCTGACATTTGAATGAAACCCACCTTTTTATTTGGAACCACAGGAGTAATGGAAATCTTGATGATCGTTTACTTAGTATAAAGTTCATTTGTAAAAATGAACCTGAATATAGATAATCAATAAATTAGACATATCAATATTCTAAGTACACAAAACAACCCAATACACAAAACCTAAGGATTTTTCACCTCAAACTTTGCCATGGAAAATGCACCAAAATATTGAATTCTATGGATTCTCATGACTACACAACCACCTTTAATTTTCTTTTTTATAATAAGTTGGTCTTAACAATATTCACAATGAAGAACCATATTAAAGACACCAAAATATGAACATTATTATTTAGTGATACATGCTGTTGCAAACCAAATAATTAATTGATAAATAATCATCTCTTTCTCATACTCTTGGAATTGAAACTGATTTTAACCTAAAAATATTTTTTTTAAAACGGGAAAGACAATATTATGCAGCTTGAAGGAAGGAGTAAGCAAGGTCAAACAAGTCGTGTTTCGTAAAAAATATGTACGTGGAAATGTTTTAAAGATAAGTGCTATCGAGGGAAGGCCCTTTTCAACCACATTAGATAGAACCAACTTTAGAAACCGTCTAATCAGAACAGATGTAAAATTCTATTTCTCGAAAACCAAAACAAATCACAGTAGAATCCGATGGTTTTATTTGATGATTTGTTATGAGTAGTTTTTGACAAAAAGCATTATGGTGTGCACACAAAGATAATATTCTATTTTTTACAAAACAACTCTTATTCTTATATTTTTATCCAAAAAATTAAAAACCACCAATTATTGTCAATGACAGGAGCACCATGATCATTGATGTGGTAATTTTTCCCTGTGGTCTCCCTATTGTGATGAAAACCATACTTCAAACACATCAGTTTGTTTCTTTTGAAATTGCATAAGTGCCGCCTTTGACTATTTTTTGTTGGATGGGGTACACAATGTCTGATTTGTTCTACTTTAACAAAATAATTGCAATGTTCTTTTGGTTTGTAAGTGCTTCTCCCCATTTTTGATGAAGTGATGGTAAAAATAATGAAAATTATACATTTGCTATTGATTTTTATTGATTATTACATAAAAGTCAAATAAAAAAGAAACCAATATAAATATTTGAGTAGTCTAAGGCTTCTTCATTTCCTTGATCAAAATGAATTAGTGAGACATGTACATATAGTATAAATGATTCAGTGCGGAACAATAATGATCTTTTTAAGAAAAAATATGATCTACACACAATTTTGAGCACATTTTCATGGAATATTAGTAATGAAATAAAATTAGGTTTGAGCCAACTCCAAAAACTATGAAAAAATTCACTCCATCAAAAGGTGCCAAAGCCATAAAAAATTGTTTTTCAGAATGATACTGGCATAGTTTTTTCTTATTTTGCTTCTGACAGCATCAATAAAGAAGGTTGTTTGTATATGGGTTATTGTTGAGATGGTACAAATGTAGATAAAATATTTTTTTACATAGGATCAAGTAAATACTGCTATGTAGATACTTAAATATTTCTCTTCAAGATTACACCGAAGAGTGAATTAATAATCAACCTTGCATCTAAAGGTATCCTCTATTTGTCCATTCTATAATTATTTATATTTGATCCAAGAGTAGACAGTGGATTGAGTAGCTTCATTATCAGTATTAAAATGACAGTGTCCAGAACTGGAAATTGTTCATAAAATACTTCCAGATCACCATTTTCTGGCCATTTTGAAGCCAAATGGATAGGCTCAATCAACTCAGCTCAGAAGTTTGCCCTAGAGACGCCCAAAAACCACCACTTACTGTTGCCATAGTGTCACTATTCATGCTAACACACAACACCATCACCACTTCCAGTTGTTATTGACAGTGAGAAAAAGCAACATAAGGGTCATGATATTGCCAATCCCTCCACCAACAATGCAGACATATATAACCCTTTGAGTTCTGAGGGTGACAGTTGATTCAAACTTCATGCAAGTGAAGGTAAAAAACAGCAACAGCAGAAAAATCATCAAATTTGCAGAGGGACACCCACAATATATTGGGCTGATGACAGAGAAGGGAATGTCCTTTAGACAATTGTCAATCCCTCCCCCAAAAATCATCAATCCCCTTTCAAGTCCTGATGATGACAGTCTTTTCCAACTTTACACCAGTGAGAGTGGTGTGCAAAAGCAACAGCAGAAAAATCATCAAATTTGCACAATGTTAGTGATGAGAATACACTTTACTACTACTCTCCTTGAAACAAAATGTGCAAAATGCATTAAATTTGACTGGTGTATCTCCTTCCCTCCCTTCCATCAATTATGGAGAAACTTTGGGACTGTAAATTGATGCAGCATCATCTACAAATGATGGGATACTGAATGCATTGCCATATAACACAAGCAAAAGTGTCACCCATGAATCCAACAATAATGAGAATAAGTTGGAAGTTTGTAACAATGTTGATGAAGGGTTTGGTGATGGTGATGGAGATGATGAATTGAAACAAAGAAAAACAAACTTGCACTGTTGTAAATATGAAAAGAATGATGATTAAAACAGATAGATGTTTGCTACTCACATCAGGATCAGGTAAAGGTGCCAGCATCAACTGGGATTTTTGGAAAGATTTTCACCTTGTCCAACAAAAAAAATACATCACACACTATTCAATTGACTGACATATTCATCCTAAACTATTTGTGGAGAGTAATGATCATGAATGGAAATTAAAAATATGCCAGACCACTATCAAAAGTTGAAGCATACAAGGAATGAATTTGAAAAGTTCATGAAATGAAATCAAACTTATGAATTGCTAAATCTGTTCAAGACATAGGAAAATAAGGAAAAAAGGAAAGAGCACTAAATACAAATTCACAAAAAAACACAGAGCCATACTAAATAATCAAACAACTGACAACAATGTTGATGCAAAAGCAATAATAGCTGATAATGAGACTTTGACTCAAATTGTTACGTTTCCAAGTAATTCAGCTTTGGATGATGTGGAGATCAAAAATTATGGTGCAAGAAATGAAAATAATGTAGATGAGTGGGAATCAGAAAGTGAGAGGGATCCTGATCTTATGGCACCAATCAAGTTAGCTGATCCAGAATACTATGTCTTTGTAATGGGGAAGATGGAGAGGAGAATGGATCAATTGACAGAGACAAAGATGATGCAGATATTAATTTCAATTTGTTTTACTTTGAGCTAACTGAGGAACTCAGTTGTCCAAACAGCATGTACTATGGGAAAGGAACTTGGTCGAGGATAAAAGTGCATCTAAAATTCAACAATTTTTTGCAAGTGACTCAATTCAAACTGTAACTAATAAACCAGAGACAATATGGTCAATACCTGCTTTATTGGCTATTCATTCCCAATTTTTTAATGCAGGATAGCTATTGGGGTCTTGATATTTTCTTGAAAATCAATGCCAACTCAATATCTCAAAATGTCTTCACTGCATATTTTAAACCAATCAAAAAATCATCTTGTTAGCAATAGGTGTGTGAAAGTTGAAAGCTATGGAGCTTGAAAAAGCAAGTACATGGAATATAATAGTTTTCATCAATGAAGAGATGTGTCTAATCCTTAGGAAAGTTGAGGTTTGATAGACAACAAGGCACATAATCTTCACAATGAAGTGAATCAAATCAATCATAATTCCATAAAAAAATTACCCCACGCAAGAATGTATCCTTTGACAAAGCTGTCATTCCATTTTCTCAAAATACTGTACTTATGTTATGTACAACAAGGAAAAACCAGACAAATGGCAGAGTGATCTCTTTGTTCTTGCTAATGGTGGGAATGGAGATTGATTTGTTATTAATCTCTATGTTTACCAAGGTTGCAATGCCAATAAAGTGCACATTCACCCAGATGCATGTCACATTTCTACTACAATTAGAACAATTGTAAAGTCTATCATTCAGTCCAGACTATCTAATGATCCTGACATCTATCAATGTCTTTTAAAGGACAATTGCTACATGTGCCCAGAGCTTGGTGTTCTGTTGCAAGTGAAACATGATTCTCAGTTGTGGGACATGCTGTATAAATAGGCAAGGGTGGGACAAACATTTCTTTAACATACTCAAGAGTGTAGAGTGTGGAACAATCATTAGAAGTTACAACAAAGTCTACAAGGTCTTTTTTGTCCAATGGAAAGATAATAAAACTGTTTTTGGACATCTCTGGAACTAGAAACATGAAGATCAAGCATCAAGTTGGCACTGAGAAAATCACATTTTCTACCAATTCTATTATTACAAGTTACATTAATGAGATGGACATTGTTGATGTTATGTGTTTTCTATGCAAGAATACAGGATGAAAAACTGCCACTTCAAGAAGTATTCAAAAAAGTATTTCTTGTTGTTCTTGACTTTTTGCTTGTCCAGGACTGATGTGTATTGAAAATGTTTGCTAAAATTCAAAATTCTTATCAAGTCAACTTGAATACTTGTAATTTCATTGTTGCTCTTTCTCCAAGATTCATTTTCAATAAAACAATACTCACAAAAATGTAACCATCCCAATTGATAAGTCAAAATTTCTTGTAAGACTCACATTTTGCCATCTTGATGTCAACACGAGAAACAAAGTGGAAAAGATGACTAATGGTACCAAGGTGAAGTGCAACTGATCTCAGAAGCAGCTGAGTTTTGCTTTAACACATCTTGTCAACCAATAACTCACAAAACAAGAATGTAATTGTTCATAGAACAATGTCTGCATTAAAGGAATTTAAAGGAATTAAATGCTTTGAAATTGATCATCCTGAATTTTGTGGTGGAATATTCCAACCTGGGGGAAGGGGGTATACTTATTCCATTTTCTCATCATCATCCAATGTGGATAAAACTCTGGCAAGCATATGGTTCCCCCCAAAATTATCCCATAAGAGGAACTCTGCTTGGGAATTTGTGAGAAACAAAACACATCAACGTGAACTACCAAAAGATTTTAATGATGGTAGTGAATCTGAAAATGACAATGACAACAGGGATGAAGCAAGTAAGTTGAAATCTACTGAGAAAAACCAATTTGAAATGTTACTTGTAAATTCCTTGTTCGAGAACTTGATGACAGCTGTTAAATGTTCTTTTCAATTATTTTAAATTATTCATATGACCCATATAGTTGACATCAGGTTGTGAAAGATGCTCCCTGACAAAAACTCTTATGCAAAAAGGTGTTACTTTTCAATTTTTCCTGTCAATATGACAGTGAACTTCCCTTATATATGCCTGGTAAATAATCATTATCACCACATTGTTTGTGTCATTTACAGCATAAAATGCTACCATCCTGAGAATCATGTCTCCTTAAGTGATCTTGTGAGCAGTCACTTGCACAATGAAAGCAACCTTCCATGATGTTTAGTCCTACAGGGATGATGGTGATGTGATATTGAAAATTTGTAATGGAAGAAAAGGTGTTTAAATGATGTGATAGCACCCATTTTCATGAAAAAAGCAAAATTTTATTTTTTTTTGATTAGGTACCATATTGGTGTGGTCATGGTGATATAATTCACATATTTTTTGCAAAAATACAGCAAAAAAATTATAAAAGAAATAAATAGATACTGTATGGATATTTAGATGTCATTTCTACGATGTCTTAGAAATTGAAAAAAGTATTTTTCAGAGTAAAAAGTATTTGATTTTGGATGAATTTTTGTTCTATGGTTTGCAGTATTTTGGCAACATTATGGAAGGCAACAGTTTACAATGGAAATTTAGCAATTTTTTTTATTAAAAAAAAAGCAAGCAATCTAGTCTTTTAGAAAATCTAATTTATTAATGGGAAAACTGGATTTTTTTTGTTAAAAAGTGGCCATGTTATGTACAATTTTTGTTGCATGTAATTATGGTGTTGTTGGTTGTGTATTCTGTTCATAGGTGGTTTTAAGGGTGAAATTGCAACATTATTGCTCTTTTTTTCTGACAAACCAGGTAAAGTTCAATATTTAAAAGTATTTGTAGTATTATTTTGATGATTATTGTTATATTTGCATAAGATCTACTGGGGCCAGCCTAATTAGTGCCTTCCACTGGTCCAGCATGTAGAAATCTGTTATATTTTAATGCACTTCTTGATTCATATGCAAGCTAATTTTAATTCTACTTGGGTGTTTTTGTCCTGTTTGTTTTTATAGACCTTAATTATTTGATTTAATAGTTATTTCTTGGAAACCTTGTTTGCCATATCTACTATTGGCTGTATGGTACTACTTTGTACTAATATTGTACTCTAATAGTCAGGAAAGTACAACATGATGCAGTGATAATGTTCTAAAGCAAAGAAAGCCACACCTAATGGTTGGGGGGGGGGCAATGGTGACTACAGCCATCTCACTACTTGTTTGCAGCTGCAATGCCCCTATACACAATATGCTTGATATATCTAATGCTACTTACAAACTAAAATATGGAACAAAAATTAATTTTACCATTTTTCTTATAAAGTAAATTGTGCTGTAAAGAGGATGAAGATTATTCCTGTTTTAGTCACACACAACACAGCAATTTGAATTTAAAAAATAACTGAGTGGTATTGCAGTGTTTGTGTTTGTGAGAAGTGAGATGGCAGTTGCATTTGTGAGCTGCCAATAAGTTATTTATTTTACCACATTAAAGTGAAGTCAAAGGTGTAGCCAACAACACTTCCAATGAAACAATGTCAATGGTAGTGGCAAAAGCTAAAGCAAAATAAATAAATGTTGTTACTAATATTTATCACTATAATGCCATGGTATCACCAACAGGATGATCAGTAACAAAAGAATTAAAATTAGATGATTGTGTGTGAGCAGTTGGAGGGCGTAAAATGATTGTAAGTAGAAGGAGTTGCAAGTAGGAATTTAATAATTCAATGAAATGTCAATCAAACCCATTAAAGGTGAACTCAAGAACATGAAATAAAACAGTATAGCTGAGGACATGATGTTGAAAATCATTGAAAAATCATATTGAGTGCCTGCATAAATTTTTAATTTTAAATCTGTTGTCTAGAGTTTTTTACATGCGCCTGAGTATCAGAAATTAGGAGTCATCTCTTTCATAAATTTCTAGAAATATTGTAATGTACCTAGATTGATAGAGATTTTTGATTTTTTATTAAATTCAAATAATCACCATTTAATAATTTCAAATGAACTCATGACTCTTTGAATAAACAAAAAAAATTTCTTCCTTCGTTCTTCTATCTGGATAGGATTCAATATTATTCTAGTCAACAAAGGATGACAACACCAGGAATGTCATCCAGCTGTATGGTACATGATAATAGTTTTTGCTACCTTGCTAAACAATACTTATTGTACTACTTGTGATCACCAAAAAAAATTATTTGAAAATAGAGTCAATGTGTAATTTAAAGTAAGTTCTTTGGCAAGTGGCCGGATCCTTTGAACGGTCCTACTCAGGACGGCCCCAATGGACCTTGTCTGCTAACTATCGTAGCCTACTTTCTTGTACCACACTGTACAATACAATACTTATATGCATGGTATGTAGTACTTACAATACTTCTTCTTATTACTACTTCTTCGTCAGTAATAAGTGAGGGGTGCACGACTGGAGAATTGGAAAAAAATCACGTTGATATGGTACATACAAATAATGCCGACAAAACCATGAAATAATTTTTCCCATTTTGTCGTGACAGCTACTCAAAGAATATTATTTGTCAGTAGAGTAGTATTAGTTACAAATTGCATTACACAAAGAATATGAACAATAAAATGATGCACTTAGGTACCTCTACTTTCATCTCCTAAATCACCTCTCTATAAAATCATTGAGAACAAATATCTACAAGAATTTGGATTTTTTTTTATGAAAAGTGATGAAATTCAAGAATTTGATGTAAAATTAGAGACTTTTGATGCAAAAGCTGAACAATCGGCCCCGTTTGCTGTTGCTGTGTACTTTGTGCGCAAAAGAAAGACAATAGTTATGCTTTGCCTAGTTTTCTAGTGTAATTTTCTAAGTTGATATTGATATTAAATTCCCCCACTTGATGTTGAGTAGAAAAATCAACCCCTTCCATTCTCTCCTTTTGCAGAAAAATGTTTTTTTGTCTTTCCAAAGCTAAAAATACTAGATATTTTATCTTAGTACCAATTTATATAGAAAATATTGTCTTCGTACTCCAAATATTAGACAATTGTTTAAGTACAGCATTGTAAAGATGCTTTTGCTCTTTTTTGGGAGAAACCACTACTTATTTAAAAACTGTTTTGGTCAATCTTCCTATTGTATTATATTTAAATCCTTATGGATTAACAAAAAGGTTTAGAATGCCAAAATGATATATTTGTTTAAGATCTTGAGCATAACCACGAGACAGTATCAAATAAGTAAGTGAGATTATCTATTTCAAAGTAATTTTTTTTCTTTCAGTCAGTTGTCTAGAAGAAAATATTGTTTAGTATTGTGTTTTTAAACTATTTTATTTCATTTAATGATTTATTCAAACTCAATATCAATTTTATCAATTTGAAACAATATTTTATGGTAAAAATACCAGATATGGTAACTTCAGAGCATTCAACACATGCAAAAATGGTCTTTTTAGAACTTTAACATTTTGTAAATTATCAATTATCAAATTATAGCTGAAATTCAGACAGAATTTTTCTACTAATATGATGAACTCAACTGATGAGCCCCTACTATTTATTTTGTCTTTTTTTAATAGACCATTAAATTTTATATTCTTACTGCTTTTCCAATTTGTTTTTTCCATTATCTAGGATCAAAGTAAATCTATGCACAGCATTTCCAAAAGCATATGAAAAAGAATAACATGTATTAATGTCCTTCTAAATAAGGAATGCAAATATAAAATAATTTGTACTATTTAGCACATGAATTCACACAATCCCAATAATTGGTTCATCATCAATTCAATAGATGTTTTAATATCCTGTTGGTGACATTTAATGATGCCCATATCAAATTGCAACAACAGGATATATCAAATATATCTTTTTAGATTTTTAAAATGTTTTTAGCTTTTGTACATTTTAGCAATGATTGCATCTTAATATTTTGGTTACAAATTCTGACGATCCTGTTTTAGTTCATTGATATGACTAGGTAATCATGTTCCTAACAATAAAATGAATCACCTCTTAAGCTTCAAATGAGGTTAAGTATTTGTATGGCCTCACTTAGTTTGTTGAGTGCCTTTTCTGTACTTGCTGCAAGGGTTTCAGCATTAAATAAGTTACTTCTTTAGAGCATGTTTTGTTACAAAGAATAACTCTATAATTCTTCACATAGGAATAATAAAAGCGTAAAAGAAGCTCTTTCATGTTGCAATATTAGATTTTATTTGATAGAGTACCAGTACTTGTTCAAAAGGTGTACACTTAAGGGTATCTTGTGGTGAAAAGTTGAAAATTTCTATCACTTGTTCTCCTGATTTTGAACCTTCATTATTTTGGATAATGATTGGATAGTTTCGAAGTTATGAGGACACATAGATACCAAAGTTAAAGAGGTTGGTTGTTCAAAAGGAGTACACTAGGTAGATTAGACCCGTTGAAAAATGAAAATAAATCCTAATTTTTGAATCTGGAGGTTGAATTGTTACCTCTCTAGGTAATCACACATAAATCCTTACAAAAATATTATTCTTAACTCCTAAATGCGCTCTCAACCAAGTGACAAACTCTCAACCTTTGTCAACCCTCAATAAATGAACAAAACCTGGATTTGGTACCTACTTTTTTGTAGTGCAGTAGGAACAATATGTTTCTAGGTAAAGTATACACCTTTAGGGTTGAAAAACTGACTGTACACCTTTTGAATAAGTGCTAGTAGAAGAGAAGTAATTTTGTGACAATCTTTTTTGAAGATCTTTTGATTCTGGTACCACAATATGGTATGGTACAAGGTTTACATACATACCTCTCATCAATATTTAAAACACTCAATAAAAGTTTCTAACAATGACCAAACTTTATAAAATTTCAAGGGATCATGAAAACTATTGAAAACTGCATGGGGAGATAGATTTGTTTGTTTGAGATCTTGACAAAAAATTAGCCTGTATCAAGTGTACAAATTTTGTTTATAAAGGAAAAATTCAATCAATTCAGTTTACAATATTATACAGAAATTGAAACTACTAGAAGTTTTCTAGTAGAAGATGACATGTAATAGTTAGTTGAAGAAGAGGGCTCATTTGCTTTAAAATGATGTTGATAAATATTGAGTGTGTATGATAGAAATTTGGTTCTAATATAGATGTGGTACCTATTATTTTG
>JALLOT010001938.1:0-13765 GCA_036939595.1 Thalassiosira livingstoniorum | reverse complement strand
ATCTAGATTTTAGGCTATGGACTAGAGAGAGAGGGTCACGTTTTAGTCACAGCTGGATAATTGAGTCATTAGTGACCTCAAAGCATGAAAATTACTTTCTTATTTTCTGCATCAAGAATCTTGCTTCCATTGGTCTTGTTTCGAATATTTTTGTTGGAGGTCAATGGGAGAGCTGGTGGAAATTCGTCAGTGGGTTGAGACTTTTTTGGAGTCAGTTTGTCTGTTAGTTTTGATTGTTTGAAGGTTTTTGGAGACTGATTTGCTTTAGGGTTGAAGGATTTGGGGAGCTGGGGAGATTTGAGATTTGCAGTTCGGCTTGAGCAGCCGTTGGGGGATTGTTGAACAGCTTTCACCCATTCACCTGTGGGATCGATGGGAGCCTTTACTGCTTTTGGGGTTGGCAGATTTTCATCTTCCTTGCCCTTTTTTGCAGCATTTTCAGCTTTGGATTTGCATGTTTTGACGGCCATTTTCGATGAATTTTTGAGTATAGAAAATAATTCTAGTAATTCCCCTGTTTGTTCTTGCCAATCTTGACAAACTGTGATGTTTCTATCAAGTAGTTTGTCTTCATCTTTGCTGGAGGTGATGGTATTGCTAGTGCTAGATTGGCATCTAGCATTGGCAGGCCATCCATGGAGTTTCATCTCATTTTTTTTTAATTCAAATTTTTCCACATAGGAATTGGTAGAATCCTGGTTGAGATCTAGAAAATCGAACTTTAAGATTTTTGCAGGTGTCACAAAAATGGCGTCTGGACTTCCATCATTCGATTCTGAAAGTGGTCTCACTTGCATTACCTCCCAATTCTTGTGATCGATTACCATTTCTGTCCATTGACAATGACTTATCATTGATTGATATTTCTTTCAAACTGAGGAAGCGTTAACGAAACGTCATAACCAATAGAATATACCAAGCTAGTCTTTAGTAGCTAACTGCACTTAGAGATTATGACTACTTGGTTAGTGATGAGTGATCAGCAAGATTCAATTTGGAATCTCCCTGCATCTTTAATTACACTGACCCTTCTTGCTAAGTACAATCCATTTCTCATTCCAACAAAGAAATAAAATTTCAACAGGAGTACTGCATACTGTTGCCAATATGCATACTTACACCAATGGGGAGAATGAGTCTTGTGAACTGAAAAGGGCCATAAAGCTGCTGCTGGATAACCCAAAACTAAGCATTCCTGAGGGCATGATGGCTAGGTGTTTCTTGACTGTGCATAGTTTTGACAGGATTATTCAAATAAGGGTCCATCAGAAGTCAAAAATTAAGGGCAATATGACAAGAGACAATGCAACTGAATTGGGATCCAGCAGTGGGAGTGGAGGCAATGGATGCAATGACAAAAGCCGCACATCTGGCAGGACAAAAAGTGATCTGGTGAAATTAAGTGAGGCCACAACTGCATTGATTAAGGAGGAAGATCAAGCATCAGAGATTGCTCCAAGCAAGTGGTAGTCAAGAACAACAACAGAAAGGCACATAAACTAACAACATTCCAAAGCATACAAATGTGCAACAATTTTCTATGCTGCTGAAAAGCAAAACCAAAAAGTGTTTTCTGTTGCTAAAGTCTGCAACCTTTCAACAGAAATATAGGACGTCCTTGTGCCCTTGGTCTTTCTGCCATGCTGTCAAAGACAGAGCGGTTGATGAATCTCTTGATGGTGGACTCCCTAAATTGGTGCTTCAACACATGGCAAGTGCATTCAAAACTTTTTTCCAAATTTGCCAGCTGAATGGGAAGACAGAAGATTTGGTGAGTAAGTGGTTTGCAATCCGGTCAAATAAAGTTGTGGGGATGGAAGCCAAAAACATTAGTCTCAATTTGCTTAATCATTTGCTGAATGAAACAATGATTGATGTTGTTTGTGACAAGCTGGTGCCAGCAGAAGATAGAAGAATTAGATGGACAACTTACTGTATATTGAAGTTGTGTTTGAAAGTTGGGGTGAAAGTTTGTTGGAACTTGCCTTTGCTTTTCATAACTATGATGGAGAGGTAAAAATTTCTGAAGAAGAGATGAGATGATGGATGAGAGTCAAGCAGGGAGAGGATACAGACCAGAACATGTATTTTATGATTGCTGCCTCTGTTGAATCCAGTAAAAAAACAAACCTAACAACAACAATCACTACTGGCAGCACACCTTACAGGGAACCAATTCCACCACACTTGTAATTCTCTACAAAGGCACAATGTGACAAAACCCAGCAACTTAGAAACAAAGTTATGCAGTTTATGATCACAGTTTCAGGTGATTTTGGTTGTAAGAAGGCTTGCAACTGGCCTACAACCTTCAGAACAAAGGCATCAGGAGGGATGTATGACAAAAAGTTTAAGAAGTATGTGGAGAGTTCAATTGTTTCTTTGTATCTATATGTGACAGAACAGGATAGCAAGAGGGTGATGCTTAAGTTAGATAGTTGTCTGTGAAGGAGAGGGAAGAGATTACTGTCTAGTTTGAGCATGATGGGATTTTTTTGTATCTGGGGTCCACCGAACATGACAATTGTCAATGACATTGGTCATGCATGAAACAGACCAAATATATGGGTCATTCAAATGTAAGTTCCATATGAACCTGGATGAACTCATCCAGACTCACATGTTTCTTAATGATTCCACAAAAAAATCACACCTTGGTTTGTGAGGATTTGTGTGTTTGGGAGTGTCCATCCCAAGATAGAGCACAAGATCAAGGAGGGGGCTTTCCAACATGCCTTCACAAGGGAGAATATCAAAGCCTTGTGGGCAAAGATTGGAGCTATTTCATTCACTATGGCTTGTCTCAGTCATCCAAATGTACAGCGGGAGATGGAGGACAGCAACAATGAGAAGAACATGCCCATGGAGGCAATCCAGCTTGCCAATGATATGAGCACTTCCTTCCTCAAGAAGGAAGGATTTGATACCAAGCTGTTGAAGGAACAAATCAAGAAGATGTCTGAGCCCAAATTAATTTTGAAGTCCCACTTGAAGGACTGTCAAGTTCTTCTTTCAAATGCCAAGACCCACTGTGCCCTCTTCACTACCACTGGAGGTGGTCGTCTCATCCATGATGACTTTTTTAATAGTATGGAGATCCTTGTCTGTGACGTAGAGGTGAAGGCACTTGAAGAACAGAAGAAGAATTGCAAGACATTGGCTAAGAAGAATGATGAGGATGGGAAGGCCATGCCTCATCAGGGCAAACCTATCAACAGGCTACATGACAATGAGCTTGAGGCACTACTTCAGTGCCATGTAGTGCCAACAGGCAAGCAAGGGGAAAAGATGGAGAAACTTGGGAAGTGTAGGGAGCTTGTTGAGGAGAATGCTGTTCCTCCTCCTGTCAAGAGATGGACCAAGGCTGATTATTGGAAGTTTGTTGAGAAAAAGTTGATGAAGATGTACATAAATGACACTGCTTTTGGTCGTGAATGGGGGCTTCAGAAGAGGAAGCACTTGCCTCCTTCACATCAGCTTTAAAGGAGGAGAGCAAGGAAACCCTCAAAACAATGATTGAATTTCACAAACAGTTTGATGAGGTCTAGGTATTTTGTTGTTTTTGGCTAGTTATATGAAATCTGCAGGTCTAAAAAAGACTGTTATTCATGTCAAGTTAAATCAGTTGATTGTGTGTTAATTTTGATAGCTTTACTCTTGAATGTAGAAACATAATCTGTTTGATTCAGAAATAATGATATGTCTTGAGTGTGAACAGATTATGTAAAAAAATCAATGCTTGCAGTCTGTGCTGTAGATCAACCATGAATATTGTATAATTAGTATGCTACAATCAACTGGATTGATCATTGGTGTGTAGTGGACAAGACTGTGGCATCAGCTTGGCTTATTTCCGTTGTCAAATGCAATTTGATAATACTCTCCCACAAGGATTGGTCATGGCAATTGGACAAGTTAGGTTTTTTGTAAAAAGGATGAGGATTGAAGTACCTTCTTATGTACTTCTATCAGGAATTGTATGTACCTACAAGGTACCTTGATACACCAATTTTTGAGATAAGCCCTAACTTAATGGAGTACTTTGTGATCTATAAAATGTAATTTCATAACTCATAGTCAAACATCAAGCATAAAACATTATATTATTTTTGACTCATGAAGCTGAACACAGATTTGAGTTCCTTAGTCAAGTATGTAACATTAAAGTGAAAAAGATAAAGGAAATGATACCAAGTGGTTTAGTCAAAGCTACTAAATTCAGCCCAGTTAAACAAATAAGGTTCAAGCAGTGACTCTACATCCATGGAAACCAAAGACCAAGTGGTTCTGGGTAAGCCTATTATAGTCCCCTTACCACTCCCCTGTCTGTCACAGAGGGGATGCTCTATCACAAGTGATGGAGTAATATTCTAACAAGCCACCATCTTTTGACGCATGATAGGAGACATTGTGTCAATAAGTCTGCCACATTAAAGTCTGTCTTAATGTAGGCCATTTACTACTTATCCTTTGTGCAGCCTTTGGGTATGTGATGATAGATCACAGCATTGGAATTACTATTGAGTGTGGAAGTTAGTTCTGATGTGTTGCATAGGATGGATTGGTTGTCCCCAAAGACATAAACATGCTCTTCTACTGGAATTCCCATCATTTTTGGCTTACTTCTCAATTCATACTTGTATTTGGTTATATGTTTCACTGCAATGAATTCCAAACCAAGTGCGCTAGTCTTGCCAGTAAATTCTTCTTGTTATACCAATAAATTGGTGCAGAATTCAAGAACCCTACAAAGCCCAATCTCAACCTCCTAGTCAACATGTCCCCAGTGTGGTAACTATCCACATAGACTCATATTGTAAACCCTTGGTCTTGTGCCTCAGACATATTGGGCAGCAGCAGCAGCTCTTCTTGTATGTCTCCATCGACACTATGGGACCAACTAAGTTTAGTAAATACTGATCTATCAAACTCCATATTGATGGGATTAAATGCCATCTCTGAATTGTGGTGTTTCTCAAGTTTAAGGTAAGAAAACACTTGATACATGCAGTTGGCCCTGATGGTAAATGTAAATGGTAACCTCTAGTGAGGGTCAGATTTGATGACATCAATGTGACTTCAACATTCATGTCAACTCTCCCTAATTCAACAATTCACCATAGAACATTGATTAGAAAAAGATAGTAGGATGCCTCAGTTGGAGGTTATCTTCTGAGGTATCAATCATGGGTCAGTACCCACAAGACAACAGTTTGGTTGCCTTGGTGGGTAGCTTTTGTGTTATACCTTTCCTCTGGAGGTATTCCTCCACATTCTTCACTGCTGTCTGCACACACTGGCTTGAACAAAAACTCCATGCTACAATACAACTTTACATCCAAAATTTATGCATTCTACCAACAAGATACTGTGGTGGCAGTCCAATAGATTACTCATGCTCATGGCAGAATTTGGCAGAAAATAACAGAATGTGGCAAAACATGGTGGATCATGGTGGAAGAAGGAAAACCAAAATTGTGGAAAGCCTTCTACCATTTAAGCAAACACAAAAATTTTGAGAATTGTATTTTATTTTCATTGCAAAAAGAAGAAAATCTTACAATCACAAAAAAAATTTCTTGAATATTTCTTTAAGACAATGGAAAAATCTGCAATCAGAAATGCAAAATTTAGCCAAGAATTGCAAAATTTTACTCCCAATAATTCTCAGTGTCTTTCAGATGGAACTACACTTACTCATGGTGGAGCATATGTTTCTACCTAGTAGTAACTTGGTAAACTAGAGATTGTGGTGGATTGATTGAGTCACTTTTCAGAGTGATTTGTTGGCAAGAACTTGGCAATATAGTTCTAGGTTGGATGGATCTGGCCAACCTATACAGATTGGAGTTAATTGTAGTGTATACAAAATGTTTTCAAATCCACATTTTGACATATCATTATCAAATAATATTACAAACAGACTATTTTTGTGTAAACACTATATAGTGGTTGCTTTTTTGAATCTGTGCTTTTAAATTGTCTAAGCATATCAAACCCAAAAATCAACAAACAAGTACAAATTTGAGTTTTTTTGTTATTTCCTTAAATTCTTTACCATTTTTGCTGTTTATCAGTTATTTGTTTTGGAAAAAACAATAAAAATATCCTAATCAGAATAAAAACAATCTGGTTTCAGGATTGAGGTATTTAAAAAACATTTTTTTCTTTTAAATCAAAAAACTTTTGTTAAAAAAATAGAAAATGTTTCCCTAAATATTTACACTTAGACCATTATTATTTAAAAAACCAAGTTATTGCTCAAACTATCAGTCACGATTAATTAACCTCAAAAACACTCAGATTTAAAGATGGTACTGCTTCTACATTGGACAGAGTCACTCTTGTGTCTAGAAGTGATGTGATAAAGTATGGTAGGTACCAGGTACGTACAAAAGACTTTCAAAGGCACTTGTACATGAGAGTGGAACTGGAACAGAGTAGAATTGATCAAAACTGAGTAGACACCATTGTCATGGCCTTACCAGATTTTCAATATCAAAGATACTCTAACCTTCAACTTTCAATTTGTATTCTGTGTAAATTTAATACTAATAAATTTACAATAGACAAAGTGAAATCTTTGATTGCTCAGAGCAATGGGCCACCACATCTTCTTTGCTTTGAAATTACTTAACAAGGCAACACTCATTGCTGTTTGAGTTTAAAGAAGAGTCTCATTGTGGCATTATTAACAACAGTTTTGGTGAAATTTTATGAAGCATATTATTCATCAAGTTAAAACAAAGTAACAGGAAAATTTTCTTCTCTAATGTAAAAATAATAATTGACTGATTCACAAATTTGATAGGAGTATTGGATAGGTCTGAGGGCTCAAACATACCACAAATCACAAAGCATAGATCATAAATGTGTAATTTGCTACCATACTAAAAATGTTTTTTGGGAATGCACCAATTGATGCTATTTTCACATTTTTTGCCCAAAAGCCAAATGAAATAAATGGAGGGAGTATCAGATAATTTCTTATTAATTGGCATTACACCTATTTTTATTGTGAATATTATATGGGGAGTATGTATGTAAGAATGTCTACATTTTTTCTTCTTTCTAATAAGTACAGTACTCTTAGTTACAGGTAGTAAGTACACCAATCAGTACCTTCTCCCTAAAAAGGGTACTATTTGTGATTATTGAAAATGATGGCTGTAAATTTTTTTCAAAATACATCAAAAACAAAAATGTTGAAAAAAAGAATGATCACACTTAGCATAACATATTTTTTATGTAACAAAATACTCCATAAAAAACACATTAGAACTAGTGAAATTTTTTCTTGCACTAGACAAACCACTAAACAAAAATAGGAAAAATGAAGAAAATATTATGTTTTGTTGTTTGATTCCTTGATTCCAAAGTCAGATTAATATTTTGGCAATTCCTGATTAAAATACAATGCATCATTTATGGATCTAAGTACCTTCTCAGAGAAAAATATAAAACCTAATCTGGGCTTTCTCAAATTGGAATCTAACTCTAACCTGCACCACAGACATAGCATCTTCATGAGATCTGGATCATGATTTTCAGTCTTAAGTAATTCATAATTCATAATTCAACTTATAAAATTACCTAGTTAAAAACTAAAGCAGACATACTCATTGGTCTTTCTTTTGCACAAAAAATTGCACAGCAACAGCCAGGGGCCGTACAGCAAAAAAGCTCTTCTACTGATGGTAGGTAGGGAATTAGTCCCAAATATGGACTAACTCCTGCTGCTGTTAATTAAAATCATCTATGCCAAAAGGTACAGGAACCTCTGAACTTTCTAAGGAAGGCAAGTTTGATAGGAAAGGCAGGTCATCACCATGAGACACAGTGTCCCACACAGGAGCAATGATAGGACAATTGATATATGTGGCCCAACGGCACTGTTGTCGAGAATGGATTTGCTCTCACGCCTGGAGCACACGTCCATGCCTCGCCGCATGTTGAGCTGACTCAACTTCAGCAATCCAGTATTCTCATCCAGCGGTGCCGTAGTTCCTCTACCAAGTTCTTCAAAATCGATGTCCAGCAAGTGTTGATGGTCTTCTAATAACTCCATTGGATTGATGTCAATCAGCTGATTAATTTTAGCAGCAACAATTTTATAGTGAACCATCTGGTTACAAAACAGCCATTGCGTGTGTGTGATCCCGACCAGTCGTGAGATCAAGTTGGTTGTCCATTTTCTTGCACTCCCCTGTACTCCATTATCTCTCATGTACCGTTGCCTGTGTTCAAGGAAGAGGATCGAAATTTGTCCTTCCAGAAACAAATCCCAGCCAAGACGATCTTGGGATTTGGCCAATGGAAGTAGACTTGATAGGGATGGGATACACGAGACAAACGTAAGATTGCCTCTGCCTTTAAGGTATTTAATAACCAAAGAAGTGAGAGAAGGGCAGGTTTTGGTGGAAGAGAGCCACTTCTTGAGTTCATGAAGTGACTGAAAGAATTGTTGATTTCTTAGAGGATGACGGCAGCGGTTGATATGTGATGTGGACTCGTCTGGATACTGGCAGCTTGGGCAGATGTTGAGAATTCCAAGTTTAAATCGTGAAAGTTGTCGATTAGTACCACAGCACCTGGTGACATGCTTGGTGAGCCGAGTACTAAAGGCTTGGCCAAGTATGAGGGTGAGACCTTGCAGTCCATCCCAATCCACTTCATTGAAGTTACGATGGTGTACAAGCTTCTTGTCGTGGAAAACTTTGCGAGCAACCCCAGCACCCCAAAAATCATACACTGCATCACGAGGGGACGTTGTACACTTGGTGCCATCAACAGAGATAGTGACATGCTCAAAGGGAAATTTGCTGACGATGAAGTCTTGATCAATTAGCCCTTGGAGAAGTGCATTTTTTGCATCCAAGTCACACATGCAGTTTAGTTGTTGGTCAGGCGTAAGCTGGTCCCAACGAAGAACCTCGTCAAGATGACCATGAACATGGAAGAATTCCATCTGAATCAGAATTGAGGAGAGTGTGTTCTTCAACGATTGAAGAACATCGGCTTGTTTTTGACAAGGAAGGAGAGACCTTTTGGGAGAGTTCCCTTGTGAGACTGCAGCCTTATTATCGCAACTACTCCAAATTGGAGCAAACACCATAGGAGGGGAACTTGCAATTGCCGCACGTACTATCAGAGCAACGAGTAGCTCACCCAAGAGTTCTCCACGATAGTTATTGGCAGAGAGTGAATGCTCAACCACTGTCCCTTTTGCTGTCATTCCACTTTGCTGACAAGTCAGACGGTAGGAGGTGCTGCATATATTTGGATCAATGGCATCCATATATGAGCCATCACTACCCATCAGAAGTGTACCTTGTGAGAGAGATTGTGATATCCATGACCCATCACCATCAACCATCAGAGTCAAAAAGAGAGTTGGTGTATTGTAGGCCCAAATTTCTTCCCAAAAAGATGATGGAGAGTAGACCAGAGGCCAAATGGTTGGAGAAATGGAGTGCAGAATTACCGTCAGGCTTTCAGTGTTCAATATGCTGGCATAATTCTCACAAGGGCATGCCCCCGCTTGTGTACTATCAAAAGAGAAGGAGGGACGCCTGGATGAAGTATTGGAGGCATCAGCACAAAATATATCAAATTCTTCTGGTGATTTCTGCCAGTAGAGTACAGACTTGTCATCACAGCAGAACCATTCTTGGTGAATATGAGGAGCTGCAAGAAATTTCCCAAGTGGTTTATCAAGAACATGATCAGAACCAAACAGGGAGTTGACTGCCGAGGCCCATAAGGTGAAGTCTGCCAAAGTGGGCTGTTCACAAGAGAATTTGCGACAGCTCACAAATCTGTCTCTTGTGTCAGCATCGGGGTGTTTCATCTTGCCATCGCAAAGTACTATGTCACTCAGTGAATGAATACATTTGAACTTCCTCACGTGGTTAATGCTGATTAGCTGCTTGTCAGTAAATAAGCCCAAGGCAAACAGCGCAGACATGATAGAAGAATCATTTTTTCGAGTAAAAGGAATGAGAAGATCATTCTCAAAAGTCAGCTTGATACCAAAAGACAATGATAGTTCCCAAAGATTGGAGAACCATGTGTTGGTGGTTAAAAAGCCAAACTTGGAGTATGGGAGAGCAAGTAAGTGACCATCCACCCCCACCTCCATTTGCATGTACTCATATGCACATCGGAAGAGGTTGCCCATCAAGTTCACCATCGCCCAGTGACGGAGCATTAAGTCTATCTTTTGAATTACACACTCAATGTTAAAGTTTGGAAGTCCCACGTCCTGGTATTTCTGCAACAGGGTATGAAATTCCTTTCTGATGTTTCTGTTGACACCTAGAATTGGAAGAATCTGGTAGTAAACCGATTGGTACTCCTTCTCAAGGTCTTTTGGCTTCATGGACACAACTCCCAGTCCATATCAAGTGGCTGGGAACAATTGTCGGTGGAAGCTGATCCACGATTCAGTTCATCAAAGAGGTCGTTGAAGAAGGTGATCTTTCCAGTCCAAGCTTCTCTTCACAATTCTCTCTTCCACATGTGTAGAATAATCTCCAGCTGGACAATAATATACGCCCAAGGATTTTGTAGCATCATACACCGAACGATGTTTAATCAAAACAGCAGTTCCATCTGGTTGAGGAACCATGAACGAAATATCTGGCATCTTGTCTGGAGTGAGAAGAATGGCCTTTCTGTTCTTGAACTTCCACACCATGAACCAGCTGTGACACTTCTTGGGTTTAAGAATCCCACCCGTTGCTTGAACCAGTCTACCCCAATTGTTGATGGCAGTTTGAACTTCCCGAGCAAATTCCATGAGAGGCATCTCATCATCCTCACACAAATGCAGCAGATCAGAATCATCCACATACATAATAATGGCAAGGAAGACTACAAAACCAGACCAGGCAGACAGAAGGTTAACCCCATGTCCCTTTGTTTTATAAGCATTGATGATAAGTGCACTCAATGCATTAAACGCTGGTGGAGCAAAGCCACTTCCTTGCCCATCACCCATGATGGGATCTTGAGTTGTACCACCATATGATTTTCCAGAATGACCAAAAGAAGTACTGAGCCAGAACGTCATGGTCTGCATGACCGTTAACCACATGCAGACTGCAACTTGCGGAACTCCGAAGGCTTGACAAGCGACACTTTGTATTGGGTGTGAGACTCTGTCATAACATTGCCCCAGATCGTCGCCAGAGATATTAGCAGTGGAGTGAGTGATACGAATTATGTCAGAGAAGAATGTCCTTGATATGTTACCATCCTCAGTCCTTTTGCCCTTTGTTGCAAATTGCTCATCCGGGATAACACCACTATCAATTGCATCCTTCATCATTCTTTGTGCAAACACCAATTTGGTCCAGTAATTTCCATCGGCTTCGAAGAGCTGAATGCCTCTCATGTCTTCCATCAAGACAGCACCAAAAAATTTCTCCAGCAGAACTGTAACACAATTTCCCCAGTGTTCAAGAGGGACGCCTGTCCTTGCACAAATTGAGAGCTTGAAGGAGTGAAGTGCTGTAATGTGATCGTCATACGAGGCAGCCTTGTAGTGCCCACAGTGGAAGCCCGAAAGGCTCAATTTAATGCGTTCATCCAACGTCTGCCACCATTCCTGAAAGTCAGGCGATGATACAAGTGTTGCTGTTTCTTTACCAGACATTGTCTTGTAAATTCTAGAAGCCTCATGGCAAAGGGCAACAAACTCTGGATCGGTGTCCAGAGGGAACTCATACTCTCCACGAAGAATAGCAATTGTTGCCACAGTGTCTCCAACATACCCTAGGTCATTGAAGATAGACTGCTGAAAAAAGGGAGCACTGTAAGCCTCACAGTATCTTTTTTCCAACTTGTCCATGGCATGATCTTCCATTGTCTCCCTACTTGGGAAGAAATGTAGCTCTCCAAACAAAGTTTTGATAGGGATAGAGCCCACAGAACCACCTTGAAAGGGATTGGTGGAACGATTAACCACCCGTCATTGCTTGCGCTGATGTTCACGCTTCAGAATATTGATGATGGCATTTTCGAGTTTTTGGTTCTTTTTGGCACAAGCTATGTCTAGTCTGTTCTGGAGATGTTTTATTCATTTTTGTGGAGCCTTGCTTCTTAGCTTATCCAAAACCATTGTGCATTCAGCCAGTAGCTGCATTCTTTCTTCTGGAGTGATTGTTCGAGGGTCTTTAATATGATGTCTGGAGCATGCACGAAGGAAGTTTCTGCAGTCTGGCAGTTCACGCCTATGGAACTTTTCCATTTGCTTGTAAAGTTGTTTCCTCTTGATCCATTCACCAACTTCCGGAGAGAATTCAATGTCATTGCAAAACCATTGATTGATTTTGTTCTCAGCTGCTTGCATGTAATTGCCAAGTTGTTTGTCCCAAGCGTTTAGATTTAATGGGAATTCCGCAGCAGAGAGTTGGCCCGCCTCCACCATGTCTGCTTGATCTTCCAGTTTAAATGCCTTTTCATACATTTGGTGACGTACTGCAAGCTGTTTAAGGACCTTGTTGTACTTCTCAACCACCCTCATGCTCCAACAGTGAAGTTTGCAAGCCAGATGAGGAACAATAGCAGGAAGTGGAGCGCCCAATACCAAATGTGCACAGAGATCATAAAAGTACAATTGATGGTCACCAACTCCAAAACCATGCGCACAGATTAAAAGGTCTTTTACAACTACGGAAGGAGTCTTGTACACACACAGAATTGGAAATTTGCCCCAAATGTGAGACGCTGGAGCACGATGCCCCAATACTCCTGGAGCAATCTCTTCCAATTGTAGGTCCAGCTCTCATAGTCTCTTCACAAATTTACCATCATAGACATGTTCATTGAGATCACCCATGAGAACTACACCCCAGCCTTTGCCTCTCCATTCAGCCAATTGAGTAAGAAGGTCAAGCTTCCACATTGTTCTTGGAGAACAAAACTCTCCATGTTTGTGGAAGTATCGTCTTTGTTGATCGTAGACTGTTGACTTCTTCCTTGTCCTACCTCATATCTTCTTTGAAGGTTTACAGGGCTGATATGCTGTAACAAAGACAGTCGTGTAGGTTTCTTGCCCAACTGTGAACCACGTCACATTGGTGTCAGCCTCTTTAACAAATGAAGACAGTCTCCCCAGAATCATACCCAAAGTTCCTCCCGTTGGCGCTTCTCAATGCATTCATGTTGGTTGTAGCCCACGACTGTTCTTTTTGTAGATGTCGGTGCAATTACTTCCCCGAGTTGTTGATCGTAGTCTACCATCCCCCAGTTCACTTGATCTTCTTTCGCAAAAATGCCATCAGGTCGAAACTTCTGTATCAGCCTATTGATTTTGTTGATCTTTCACCGATTGGTAAACAGGCACAGGTCATTTCTGTTTTCAAACATTATATGAATGGTGTCTTCCCCTTTAGTAGAAGGTATGTGGCCAAAAGAGTCGCGTGAGTTTGTGTCAAGTGCTGCCTGAACACCTTGTTGCTCCTGAATTTGAAGTTGTAGGATGGAATCAATTTTTGATTGTGAGGGCCTAGTTGCGGGAAAGGAAGATTTAATATTGTTGGAAATGTTGCTGCTTAGTTGGTCAAAAGTAGGTTGATTTTGCTTGATAAAGTTTTGGTTAGATTTAGGAAAATTATGGATGTTCTTAGATGTAATTGCTGATCGATGAACACCAGCACATTGCTGTGAACGAAGTTGTCTGCAGCTGATACCCCCAATCCCCCGGGCACTCAAATGCCTAGAAATCCCCCGACTTTTGCCAGCAGTCAAGGGATGATTA
>JALLOT010001937.1:0-13766 GCA_036939595.1 Thalassiosira livingstoniorum | reverse complement strand
CAGATCTCGTGGCATTTTGTTATTAGTGATTTTCGACTGGTGCAGATGACAGATGAGTGTGCAGTAAGATGTGATTATTTTAACGTAAGGTATGGTAGTAATTTTTTGTTTCATCTGTGTTTCATAAGTACCATAGTATGTATGGTAATGTTTCATATCCCCCCTATGCTTGGGCCTTTTCAAAATAATTGTGCCACTTGGCAACCGTTTTCAACAAAATATAGTACCAATTTCGATTATTGCCTCGATCAGAAAATCGAAGCTGACTGAGCATTGAGCAGTGACTGTGCAATATAATATTTCCAAAGCCACTTAAATGTCTTAGGCAATATAACATGGCAATATTGCAGCTTCGATTCGGAGGAAAGGTTGCGGAAATTGCAGGAAATTGTGAGAGAACAAAAAGAACACAAGTGATTTGTTCCCCGATTAGAAATATTGTCATGGAACTTACTTAGGCAATATTTACCTAATCCTTAATCTTTAAAGTACTCGTAGTAAATTGTAGTATGCAGTACCATACCATACATACTACTTACTTACTAAGTAGTACGAGTAGTACTTAATAGGCAGGAGTAGTAGTAATTTTTTAGCAGGATGGCTATCTATGTAGAAGAGTACCATAAAATATTGTAAGTATGGTACTAGGTATGGTACTTACTACTATTAATAGGAAGGGTGACACAAAATGGTTACATGTGTAACTGAGAAAAATTTAATGGTGGTGGTTTTTACTGTAGAATCCTACACAATAGTACTAAACTGGTTACTGTAACTAATCGCTGGCGCAATCGCGCATGGTCACGCATAAAGATATCCAATGAGTCACGAGTCATGATGTCACTGGACTTCAGCTAAGAACACCTAGCAAAGCACCACCAAATGGTTACACATGTAACCAGCAAATAAAAATGGTGGCGGAGCATTTTACTAGCTTTTACTTCTTGATGATGGTTACAGGTGTAACTGAGGAAAAATTAATGTTGGTACTCTGGTTACTAATACGTTGTACTAGTAATAGGAGACATACACACCTCACCCCTCCTACTGCTTCTCAAATAAATCCGTTGTCTCAACTGTCTTAATTTCATCAACTGTCTTGTTGATCTGACAGTGAAGATGTTGAGTACTTGCTGTTTAGCTCCAATTTATTGTTATTGTCAATGTCAGTACTGGAAATAATCACAAAAGTAACAAAAACAACAAGATCCAATTCATTTCTTCTTCTGAAAAACATTGGTATAGGTATTGGTCTCTATTTTTAATTTTTGAATATAATCATTTGAAAGAAGCATCGCTTTTTCTCAGATCAGTGTTTACTCTATGAAAGAGATGTTTAGTCTTGTCTCACTGATGATTGATTATTAAAATAAAAAATGATGATATACATAGCTGATTAATTTTGAGAGATTCAATCTTCAGAGCCAAAAGAAAAGATTATTCAAGTGAGATGTGCCATCATTGTCTATTGAAACTAGTGTTTTCAAGAGTATAGAAATCTCTCCCATTCCAAATTATGCAACTGATTCTACAAGATAATACTGTAATGATTAGGCGTGTTTTTCATCTTGTAGATGGACACATGTCTAGAAAAAATCACAAGAGAAAATTAAATGCATTTCTTGTGTCCATTAAGGCTGGTTCAATGATCACATTTTGAGTAAAGGATAAATCCATGACTTGATATAATATGAAACCCAAACACATCCAAGTTATATGATCATTTGTCATGTGAAAGTGGGAAGCTTTTCACTTGAGTATTTTCTCTAAAAAATACAACTTTCAAGAGCCCTTTTATCACATTCAATCACACACAGTAGCCTTTGGCGTATCTAGAGAGCCTTTGGAGTATCAATGATAGTGCCATACAAAAGACGAATATTTTTCATAAAATCACACATGCCTTTTATTTATCATAGGATATCACGATTGTTTTACGAATAAAATGCCGATCTTAATTATTCGATACTCAGACAGGTTTCAAATTGGAAGTGACAAATATTGGCATATTCCGAATCAACTGAAAAAGACTCGAATGCCACATTGTTTCTGTGCTCAAATCCTCTTCGGCTCGCGCTGCACCACCGATGTACGAAAGCACAAAAGGCAACAGACCAACATCAAAATCATGAATGGATAAAGCGAAATCAAGTTCGCTGCTTGGATGAGGGAAATGAGAATTGAGACCTTTCGCAATATTTTTCATCATGCGGACAGTTGACTTATCATGTTGGCGATTCACTCGTAGTAACGAATCTACTATCTTTGGTTTTCTCAAACTGCAGGAAACATACCCCAGAGTATGGTTGTGCTTCAGAAGAGTTTCCTCCGCAATTATCCAGTTCAACGCATGATGAAATTCAGGCCCGATATCAAAGGACAACCTCTTCAATTTTTTATTACTTTTCAAACTCTGAAAAAGGAAATTTAGAAATCCGACGGGAGCTCTTGAGCCCCGAGCAACGCAAAATTCACGCCACATGATTTCATCCAGTGCGCCTGTGTTGTAGCCTGCAAAGAAACCTATTTGCAGGTCGATCTTTGTCAACTGTGAATGAGAGTTTCGAAGTAGGCCGGTCAAGGTGGCGCCTACGTTGTGACCCAGCACTTCCCCTTCAAGATGTAATTCTTCGAGATAAGGCAGTCGGGGCGTGAGAGATAGAAAGCGAGCACATTCATCATTATTGAACCCGGAATATTTGTAGTGTATCTTTTTTAATGTTGTCCATGTAAGTATGGCGTTGTGTATTTCACACAACTGTTGGTTTGGCACAAATTCTTCTTGTCTGATGAAAGAACTATCGATACAAATGCTTGTGAGCTTGGTGTTAGACTTTACGAAGGAAGTTACCAGTTGGACAAATTTTTTTGAAATGAGCTGATATGGTCGGAGCACGAGCAGCTCGATTGATCTATTGCTCCTTGCGAATTTCCAAAATGCTTTGAATTTCTCGTCTGAGTATCGTGACGGGGACCAATCAAATTCGAGTGTTTTCAAACGAGTGTTGTTGTTGACAGCTCTTCCAAGGCGTTTGAAATCTTCCACCTCATTCTTTTTGAAATGGTTGTCCTCAATTCTCAAATACGTAAATCTGGGGCAAATTTCTTCAATGAAATGGTTTTGCTGCTTTAGGAACGTGGATGAAAAAAGGCGACTGACTGAATGATGTGTCATTCTATTATACTTCAATTTTGGTTCGATGCGTGATATAATGAAACTAAAAGATGATACCGGAAAAGAAATCTCGATTGCACTCGTGCTCTTGCAGGAATTATGTGCCTTAAAGTTTTCGACCCTTTGCTTGCTAAGTAGAGTGAGGTTCCTTCTCACATATGTTGTAGATAATATGTGTTTATTTTGTGATTTTTGTGTTCTCATTCGTTACACGACAAGAATTGAGTGAGTTGATTCTACATGAGGAGAAATTTAAAGATCTGACTGTTCTTGATCATGGTGGCTGCACACAACGCATTGGCCACACTCGTGGAGTTCGGGTAAAATTCTCTCCATTGTGAGAATTCTATGGTAGTTCGCAACCTCTGTAGATGCACGGCACGAACTGCTAAGGTTCCATTGTATCACGTCGGTGGAGGTTGATGGCTTGGTCGTGGTACTTCGGATTGAGCACGTTCTAGACTGGATGGACAAATCTCAAACAGAAGATTGGCGAATCTTTATTCGTGGCATAATAAAGAATGACGTCCTTTCTTAGATACATCATAGCTTGGATCTTAAATATTGTTGTCTCTTTTCAGGGTTCTTGCCAAGCCCGTTCCACTCCCAGTACGGAATCGTGATTACCGGAATGCCATCAATTTGAGAGATCTGCCGCCGTTTCAAGATTGTGCTGCCGATTGGATTCCTACCAACGAAATGATGAGGTCCACTTATCTCGACAGCAACTTCCCTACCTTCTACTTCTACGAGTGCATTGACTCTGTAGCCACTACCCAACAGGACATTTTCCCTAGTGTTGACACCAAAGGCTCTCAATTCTTTTGCCATTTCCTTTTGGAACTTGTGCACATCATGTTTTCGTGAAACAAATACTTCATAACACCGCTTCTGAAGACTAGGTGGCAACAGATTATCTGACTGCAACTCCTTTCGCCACAAATGCCACTGGTAGAGCTGGCACAAGCCTTCTTCAGTAAATTGATCCTTCCGATGAAGACAAGCATTCAAAAACATTTCATTGAAAAAACCAGGGGCCTCGATATCCGACACTGCGTACGCCCATGCAATGTTCCCTAGATGTTGTTCACTGCACTGATCTATCACATCACGAGCTCTTGCAGCCAACGAAGAAAACATATTGTGATGTGCAAGACCCACAGTAGAAAAGGACCAAAGCAAGTTTGACACATGTTGGGGGTCTAACTGATCTTTTTTCTTGATTGCTGCATTGGCAAGTTTGTCAAATAAATTCGAATGGCGGTGCTTTGATTTGGCATAAGCCCATGCAATGTTGGAAATATTTTGAGAGTTGAATAACTCCACATTTTTCAAACCACCAATGATAAGCGCAACTTTTTCGAAAAGATCCGGATGCCTTACATCAGCTGTCGCATAAGCCCACACAATCATTGAAAAATCTTGCCCATTGAACTGATTTAAATTGTCCATTGACATTATCGCATTTCCTATATTTTGAAAGAGACCCTGATGCTTTACTTCCATTGTTGCAAATGCCCAAAGTATGTTTGAAAAGTGCTGGGGAAGGAAAGATTTGAAATTTTTGAATGATTCAATTTCGTCCCCAACTTTTTGGAACAGTTTTGGATGGCGAAAGTTGATGGTAGCAAATGCCCAAATTATATTTGCAAAGTCCTGAGAATTGAAATCTCGCAAACTGTCTCTAGATACCACTTCATCCCCTAATCTTTGAAACAAGCCATTATGCGATGCACCAACCTTAGCAAACGCCAACAATATGTTCGAAAGAGCCTGAGCTAAAAATGAGCGCAAGTCACGTGAAGTGGCAATTTCATTTCCTACTCTTTCAAAGAGACCAAGGTGTGCCTCTCCGCATGTAGCAAATGCCCATACTATGTTAGAAACATTTTGAGCTATGAACCCCTTATGGTTGTCCTTTGAGGAAATTTCATCCCCCACTTTTTGAAAGAGACGAGAATGTGTAGCGCCAGCAGTTGCAAATGCCCACACAGTATTCGCTAGATGCTGAGGTTCGAATGTGGACAAGTCATTTGACTCCTCGATTGCATTTCCTACCGCATCAAAAAGACTTTGATTGAACTCTCGAAGTTTGGCATAGGCATACACCATGTTTGAAAAGTTTTGGGACTTCTTGACGTCTTTCATCTTCAAAACAGATTCTGCAATATGATCAAAAAAGCTTTTTCCACCACCAAATTTTGGTACATATCCCACAAGGCAGAAGGCATAAGCCTGATTGGACAAATGCCGTAGCTCCGTTTGTGGCAGTTTTGGTAAAGATGCAACTGCAATTCTGTTAAATATTCCACCTTGGTCGTCAGTTTTGTGGCATAAAAGCGCATGAAAAGTGCTATAGACAGGGTGTTGATCAACCCTGCGTTGATCTAATGTTTTGAGTTTTGCTGCTGTTTTTGCCATACCAAGAACAATTTCTGACAAATATCTTGGTTTGAATGATTGGACATTTTTCTCTGAGCGTTCAATTATTTTTGCCAGCCTAGTTGCCATTTTATCTTGATAGGAATGATTATTATTGATCTGCTTTTGTTTGTACAGCAAACGTGGAATATTACTCCAAAATGCTGAAGTGTCCGATGGTGACATTTTTCCCGTCTGTTCCAGGTGATCGAAAGAAAGGTTGATGGCCTCCTCCAAAGTTTTGCAGTCCTTCATTCGAGGTGCGCGGGGTCCTCTAGTTCGAGGGCCACGGTACTCGTTCCACTCTTCGTTTTCATTTCTGCTTCCACGCCTTTCCCGGTCATAAAACCTTTCAGAAGAAGGTGTGACTTCTGGATAGTTTACCGATGAAAGCTCCTTGGCTCGTTTAGATTGAGCCGCAGAGACCAACTCTGCAAATGAAGGAGTGCATTTGTCGTTGTCTAATCCATCATGTTTTCCGGCTGTACTTTTCCATTGACTGATCAGCGTCACTAGTTGATATGTATGATCATTTATTAAACAGCACGCAAGAGCCCGGGGCCGTTGGACCGCAGCATGGCGGGGATTGATCGAAGCCAAACTGCCAAGACGACGAGGAAATTCTTTCGTATGGGGGCGCGCGGATTTGTCTGCGCCAAGTACGCCCGACATCACTGCCCGATGGGAAAGTAATCGGAACATATTGCTATTTGAAGGAAGAGATAATGAAGACTGGGTGCATAGTAGAGGGGGGAAAGCAATAATAATAATATCTTGAGCAGCGAGCAACGTGCAGCGCCGGCGATTGGCCATTGACCATTGGCAATGGGCGACGGGCGTGCTTTACTTTATGGTATGGTACTATTGTAGTAGAGTAAAAAATAATGGTATTGTCAGGGTATTGTAGAGTAAAAAATAATAGTGGTACGATCGGGGCTCGCCCCCATAAACATACTGTAACGATAGACGGTGGTACTACATACAATATACAAAGTACCATAGTACCATAATCCTACCTAAGTACTACAATACCTAGTACTACATCATAATACAATACCAAAAATAATAATACTACCGTAATCTACGAATATAAGCGACCACAGGGAATAAGCCACTTTAATATTTGTTTAAGCGAATGAAAATCGCTCAACATCGCCATTTGTAAATATTGTTAACTTCACACGGCGAATAAGCCACTTTATTATTTGGCGACCGACTAGTGACCATCGGCGATGGGACATTTGTGTGGGCTTATCCATCTTGGATTACGGTAAATGAAAAGGAGCCTTGCTCATGAAAAAGAGCCTTCATTATTGTCTCCTTTTTCATAAAATGAGCCTACATAGAACATGAGTAACAAGCCCTTATTTTAGGGCCCTTTTTCAATCAATGTGATGTGTGGTTACAAGAAAAAAATACCTTATGAGTTGACTCCTAGTTGCACTGTAATAATGGGAATGTTGCTATTTTATGGCACATTTTATTTTGTATGCGGATTAAATACTCTAATTCTTGTAGAGGAAATATTCTGGAACAAAATATTTTTTCATAAAGAGATGACATTCAAATAAAGAGAAAAGGAGTGCCTAGGGCCTGAAGATCCATTCTTCTGGCTCTGATCTCTGATGCTGTGTCCCTGCTCATCACCACACATGCATTTTGTAAAAATTACAAAAGAGAGCTGGCTGTCAGCAGTCCTCAGCACATTTTGCATTTCGCAAACAACAGAGATTAGACAAACACGAATGCCATCATCTCACCTCCCGTCTCCCAGTCACCATTACACAAGGCATTCTCTGCCTTCAATGGACACTTCCACCTCTGGCTCATCCATGCTGTCACCATCATGGACAGTGGCCAGTTCCACCTTGCAACTATCTCCAAAGGACGCAACGTTCTCGTCTTGCAGTTCCTGCTTCTATGATTAAGAAATGGTGGCACACATTTCTCTTTGTCTATTGTTTATCTTGTTTAGTGAGATAAGTACCTACTACTAGTTCCTATTACCACCAATTGATGTCGATGCATTGGTGCATTGTTTGAAAACCTTCTTTTTAACATCAAATCTGCTGAACCACTCTACTTCTTCTCGGCTCAGATTCAGACTGTGACAGCAGATAGAGCTGCAAGGTGTCATAAGACTTCAAAAGCAAAGGGAGTCTTGGACACTATCAATACTAACCTGAAAGCCAAGAACAAGGACATCTTTTATGGAGGACTCATACATGGATTCTGACCCAAACACTTGGTTCAAGCAGCAATCGGGATTTTGCATTACTCCTTACTATGGATATGGAAAACACATTTGAAACAGTTCTAACAAGCTCAGCAACCGGAACATCCCACTTCTCAAAGCGAAGATTACACACAAAACTTCACTGAAAACACCTGGATTCCTATCTTTCCCATCATTATCAGATGACAATACTGCTAACATTATAGTAGCTTGTGAAACAAGGGATGGCTTGATATGACAAAATTACTCATCTGCTGTTTACGCAAAGATTTTATATTCATTAGAGGATTTAGCAGCTATTGACTGTTTATGGTTGCATATGAATATGTCTGTAGTTTAAACCTCTCTTGAACCATCATCATAATATAGCAGTTTTACACTGACCTATAAAGACTTAATAATCTTTTAATAGTCATAATTTTTAGTGGTGAATTTTTAATTGAATTATTACAAAACCTTGATAACACTGTAGCATTCTCACATATTTTTGGACTCTGAGAAATTGACATCTTATACAAACAGTGCTCAACTCCAAATTCATATAAATGATGAAAGAAGAGTGTTTTCAAAATTCATTTTTGTTGAAAAATAGAAACAATCTTATTTGTTAGCACTTGTCATAATAGTGAATGGGCTGTTAATTCTCCTGTTTCAAAAATTCTGTTTGAGTCTGTTTTTCAAGCCAAAAGTATATTGCTATCTAGTACTGGAATTGGCAAAGTTTTTTTCATATGATAAAGAATACAGTACAATCACATATTATCCTTCTCAGCCTTTGTACGATTGTATGGTTGATACAAACATTATATTCAGATTGTTGGATGGTGAAAATATTCTAGTGTAGAGAGTCAAAAAATGGTTTTTTGAGATCTTTTGAGGTTTCAAAACGTCAAACAAAATCCAGGTACAACATAATAAACACAGGAATAGTATATTGAAACCTACCATTTTTGATAGGTCTCAAATTTTGCATATACCTACCTACAACAGTATTGACATCTACCATTTTTGGTAGGTTTCAGGATTGTCTGGGATATATTTATGGATATTACATATAAAACATACTGCTAAAGGTTGATACTTAAAATTATTGGAACTGAATATGAATATTTAATTCTGTATCAGTGTGAAACTTTCATAGTAGTTTTTGTTTAACGACAATAGATATAAAAAATCATTTTATTTATACACATAATGCTGTAAAAAACAACCAGATTTTTTAATTTATTGAGCCTAGAGGCTCAATGACAATTACATGTTAACCTTTTCCCATCACCAGGGGCACATGGGTTTTCATCCTAAAAAATTAACTGATATTCACCTGTCAAATCAAAAAATTACAAAGTTAAAAATTATTGCCCCCCTTCTGAATATCCATGATGGTCCAGGGTAAATAGTAAACAGGGTAAATGAGAGTGAATTGTGATAAAAACTAAATACAAACAAATAACTTAATTGTATTGTGTCTATGAGATTACCTAATTGTCATTGAAAAAATGTTTTTAGAATTATTTGTGCGTAGAATTTTGAAATTTATAGCACCAATCATGTTGGATGTAGATTATTATGTATTGTAAATGGTGGAGATAAATGTGGATTTTGTTATGGTAATTGGTTTGGTAAATTCTGAACTCTTTTCAGGTAAAGGATAACTACCATACCCCCAACTAAAACTATATTATCAAAGAATTATTACCCCTTACTGGGTAAATTACTCAGAAATTTTATTTCTAGTATTGATTTGGTTTGAAATAGTTGTAGTCATAAGTTTTTAACATAGGATCATGTACTTGCCAAATATTTGATAAAGTTACAAGTGTCCAGAACACAGTAATTTACTCCTTGTATCAACACTTGTCTTGCTTGGCAGCCCAACTACCTAATTTTGGATGTAGAATATGTTATGAAATATATCAAGTTTAGTTTCTGAGATGTTTATGGGACATACAAAGTAATATCACCAATCAATCCTGATTGATTGGGCTAGTACCAGATTGGTCAACATAAATGAATTGAAATTTGACATGTGATACTTTTCATCTTACTATTCCCCCTAAAGAAGTTTGAAGGATTCAACACATAGATTTGGCATTTACTCATTTTTTGTTGACTGACTACAATTTCTGAATCAGGTCTTGACCTTGAATCACAGATAATACAATACAACTTTATCACTTTCACTATGAGTGAATCCTATACAGAAAATCATGTGATTTGTGCTGACAAGTAGTCAATGGAAACTGGAAGTTATACCCTGTAGATATTTTATAGATTATATTTTGTTGTAGTTGTAAGACCATTTCTAATTGTTGATACAATCAGACTATTGAATTAACAATATGGGATTCAGTACTCTGTGTAACAAATCATATCAAAAGGACAACATCATATTTTGATAAGTTGGATTCTTCAACATTCAATGATTCCAATTTCATTATCAACTTAAAACTAAGATACTTAACTTTTTGATCATATTTTCTTACCTTTTCTCTTTAAATGTGATTTTATGCTCAAGTTTATTTCCACATTGAAAAAATGAAAAAATTCTGTTCATCATTTTTGCAGAATGCATAATTCTAGTAATGAATGTGGAATCACTCTACTACCTCACCTTATTAGGTAATTTTTGTACATATGTACTTTATATTAGTTATTGTTTATATTTTTGTAATATGCAAAAGATTACAGCCTGTGTATTGATATTCCAGTCAGGAGCCAAGATCATTTAATTACAGACCACCCCACCATTGAACAATCTGTCGTGGAAAAGTTTAATTGTAGTTCAAATTGATATACAAGATAGTTGAAGGAGAAAATTTTATACATAAGTCCCTTTATTTGTCTCCATGATACTTATTTTTCAATGTTTCAATTTATTTGTCTCCATGATACTTATTTTTCAATGTTTCAATTTATTTGTTTCCATGATACTTATTTTTCAATGTTTCAATTCGAGCCTATTTCATATTAAAAATTTTAGACTGAATGGGACTCAATGTATAATTATTTCAATCAAGAACTTTCAAATTATTACTGGTCAATTCTAGCTTCTTGAACAAAGTTCTGCACTTCTAATTGATTTTTAGAGTCTATCATAAAATGTTTAACATGATGGGGGCTAATAGTATGTGTATATTTAGTGGTGGAGGGCTGATGGAACCTACTTCTTTCTGTTGTTGTTTTATATTTGAATCTGCACTTGAAATATACTCAGAATTTCGTTTTTTTTTCTTAGGTCACAAAAAAGAAAGAACCTCTTTTGGTTTTTGGGACTAAAAAGTAATTCCCTTCTTGAAGTGATACACTATCAAACATGAAATTAAATACTTTAATTTTAGTTTGTTTGGATGAATTCATGGCGCCAGTGCTCAACAAACAATCTATTCTTAATGCTCATTTGTTAATGTATTTTCATATTTCACACTTGTTGTTTGTCTTCATTTTTTATATTTCCTGGTTGTAATTGGATTTGACATGAATTTCTCTACTTGATGTGTCTGTTCAACAAATTATGATTTACGTACCATGTAGAATAGTTTGCAACTTTTTTGTGAATCAGTTCTCTTACTCTTACTTGTAGATATTGTTCTCTTTGTATTTGTTTTTTGATGAGCTTGATACACAGGAAACTGTTCAACTTTCAACAAAGACATGCATATAGACTAACAAAATTACTATCTGTCCATATCAACCAAGACAAACTCAAGTTCCAGCATGAGTATTATGTCACAAACACAGTGAGGTAAGTATTAAGACAAGTTCTTCATTTTTCATTTTTGTAGTTTTGGACAATGTTAATAACTCAAAAAGATCTTCATCACTACTATTTTTATCAGAGAAAAGAATAAGTGAAAACTTTTATTTTAAAAAGAGATGTATTGGGGCAGAGACTTCCCTGCTCTCATTATGAATCATGATTTTTTTCATCTTTCGAAAATCAGCAATACAGTTTTTGTTTTATAATATGATAGAAAATCAATAACTCAATCCTTATTTTATCAGACAAAGAGCTATGTGACAGGTAATTTAAAATTTAGTCCTAAACATAGAATAAGATAAACCAATTTCAGTCTTTAGCTGAGTCCATTCTGAGTCAAACTAATGAAGAAAGATTCAGATTCTAATTATTAAAGCAGTCATTTGATTAAACTAATGCTTGACTACATTTTGTTGCATTTTATGAATATTTTCATCCCTTCCAACATTTCAATCTGCACCAGCAACATATGTGTTGTGGATTCACCAATGATGGTTGCCATGTTTTCATTTAATGATTCAGTTTGTGTCCTGCTGAATTTTTTTTTCTCAGTAGCACTGCTGACAAGGGTGTGCCCCCAAGATTACCAACAAGATACATGGTCCAGATTAATTATTTTTATTCTTTTTTTAAGTCATTGAGACTTGAATTAGGATATTCTTGCTACTAAGATTGTTCAAAGCATGAAAAATAGTGAGCAAAATCTGACAATGTATCTTATTTATAATGAAAATCCTAACTCTGAAACAGGTTAAAAAATGTTTTTCTTGTTTACAGACCTCATTTGTGGGTTCTTGGTCACAAGAACAGAATGTCAGCCTGTATTTTTAAATGCTCTTTTTCTTTCCTGTTTGGGTCTTGAATGTAACCCAAAAATTATTTTGATGTCAACATTTTCATGTGCCATAGATATCAATGCATTTGAAATTCATCAAAACACATTCTTGCTGATACTCTATTGTTTTGTTTTGATTTTTGACCAATGACAGAGTTTCCTATCAATATCTTACTCTTTGTAAGTTGTTGCAAGTTGCAAGTAGTAATTGTGTTGAAAATTTCCTTTGTCTATTGTCTTCTCTTTTTGAAATTTGGATATCAATAACACATCTAGTCACCTTTTTGATTGTAATATGCTGTTGATATTTGCACTACTTCAAAGAGAATGGGTCCATAGTGCTTCTGATGAAGTTATTGGGGTGGATGCACAGAATGAGACCAAGCAGAGGTTAGGTGCAAGGTTACCCTATCCAGAAGAACTGAAGTTGTCCAACATTTGAGCTACACAACTTTTGAACACATGTTCTTGTACCCTAGGAGTTCGAGATTGCAGTTCTGCTTTGAGGATGAGCAAAAAATGGGTCTCTCTCTGCGAAATTTTGTACCTAGGAATCAGTATCTACTATATGGCCTATCTACCAGTACTGTGCAACATACTGTCTTCTACCTAGATATTATGAATGATGTTGTGGTGTTTGTTGTTTGCTAATGCCACAACGTCGATGATGATGCCACCAAAGTTTGAAATCAATTGAATGCATGTTGGTTGAAGAGCCTAATGCCATAGTAGCTTAGTTTAATTTATTGCTTAACTCATGAGCATGCAAAGTTAGCATTTCATTTGCTGGTTGATGCGTATTTGATTCAATTGGATTGTCATGTCGTGCTTAGTTTTCGTCGGTGTAGATGATGACATGAATGAATTGCTGTCATGCAATTTGAATATTAACATTTACACCTGCTTTTGTTGTAAGCGGTATGATTATGATGTCTTTGAATCAAACCTGCATCTCACTGTGGTTTGTTGTTGTGTCATCTTGAGTTGTGGTTGTTGACGCACTTTTGATCACACCAAGATGAATGTACATTTTGAAGCTATTATTTATGTTTCATTTTTACAAAAGAACAAGAAATTAAAATAAATAAATAACATTAACTATCTGACAGAATGGCTTAATCTAAAAACTTTGTTTAGCTTTTTGTCATTTCTTTGGCAGCATAATGTGGCACCATTGTCAAATGCCAGGTTTGTGCGATTCAATGGGTTCTTTTCCAATTTTCTAGCCAAAACACAATGCTTTTTGATGAAAGATATCGCAGTAACCTTGAACATTGTTGTGGGATCGCCATGAGTATTGGCTGATTGTTGGGTTGTTGTTTTGTTGGGTGGTTGGGTTTGT
>JALLOT010001936.1:0-13766 GCA_036939595.1 Thalassiosira livingstoniorum | reverse complement strand
AGAGTTTTCAGAGTTTTCAGAGTTTTCAGAGTTTTCAGAGTTTTCAGAGTTTTCACAATTAGGGATTTATCTCATTATCAATTATGGATGATGAATATCATGAGTATGAATTGGCAAATTCTTGTGCAAAAACAAATAAAACTAGTTTCAATTTTAATAGTAATATTTAAAAAATGATACCAACAATTGAATCACAGTGTTCATTCTGTTAGTATCTAATAACCTGTATGGATGAACACAACATTGTTCAATGGAAAGCTGGGTCAAAGTATCATTTCTTCATTAGAATCCATGTTCTTTTTTGATGCCAAACAGTAATTCAATTGATAGATGATGTAGCTGCCTAAGTTTTCATTTAATACCCCCTTCATTGAAGTCAATGTCTGTTTAATCAAATTACATTGAACTTGAATGTGTCAACTCACCATGTCATATGTCTAGTCCCTTGTGTTAGTTTCAAATATCATTTTTGTTTGTAAATTAAAAAGTAAAATTGATCTTGAACATAGATTCTCTGGAATTAATTTTAGTATCAACATCTTGAAATGTATCACACATCTATTGTTGAAACTGACATCAAGAATGTACAGAATAGAACATATTATTTGTAAGTTTCAACAAAGGATGATGCTAGTGTCTTTAACAAATTGTATTATTTATTGGCAGTGTTTCGTTTATGCTGATTCATTTAACTTCATTTGTTCAACGTATCTTGAAATTATAAATCTTGTATGAAATATGAAATAGAACATATTGGATACTAGTACTACTAAGCTTATAAACCTTAGGCCATATCATGTCACCAAGTTGGAGTTCCAATTGTATTAATAGTAATGTTCTCCATCAAACAAGTTCATTTTTTGTATTAGTATCGTGTTCCAAAATATTTTTTAAACACAAGTAATGAGTACCATATTTTGCTTGAATGCATGATAATATTTTTCAAGGAAACCAAACCAATCAGAACATTAACACACACTATTTTCTAATAACTTTCAATAACATACAAACAATAATAACCTATTTGACTAAGTATTGTGAGTTTTATCAAATTGTAAAGAAAATATTTAAACAATGAAGTAACACCAAACACATCAATTATTGATTCATCAAAACCAATTGATTTCATACATCATTATTCTTGAAAACCACATGAAGAAACCATACAACCCAGTACAAAAATCTTTCAATTTTTTACTTTGGGTTGTCACTTTTAAGCAACAATTTTTGTGTAAAGTTTCCTGCTTAGCCATAACTTAAGAAAATGTTGCATCCAAAATCTCTTAAAAACTTTCTCTGAAAGAACACTAATGCTACATTTCTATGTTGTCTAGCACATACCATATGTCCTATCCTGGACATTGCATCACTCTGCAGTTCATGCAACAACATTGTCTGTGTCCTAGAAACACATGTACTACATGGTTAAAGTTTTGATGACAAAAATATAGAACAGTCATTTCAAGACAACCCTTAGTATGCCTTAGAACAGAAGAATGAAGTAGTTGAAACATGAGAAGGATTGGAACAATATTTTGCTTATATATTCATGAATTAGATCTCTCACTAGACATTGTCAGCATACAAACAGAATGACAAACACATATAAAAGTGTGGCAGCAGAACACCATGTAATCATTACATGTCCTCAATGCATCTCTTAATACAATTTATTTGAGGACAAGCTAAAAATTTGTAGACAAAACTTCAAATGTCCATAACATCTGCTACCAAGAAAATGAAGCAATTAAAAGTCCTACCAAAAACAGTAACATGAATTCAACATGTTCTTGCTTCATTGCTCTATACCTTTCTCTTGGTTCAAGTGGTTAGTGGGTGTAATTGATCAAGACATGAAACATAATACTGTGTCTTCAAAATATTTATTAAATTTGATTTTCATTTTCATGTGTTCACATTTCATTTCAGCTGTCTTATCAACCATGTCTAAGGATATTGGCATGAAAAATATTTGATTTTGTTGTGTCAATGTCTAACTTGTTGTCAATAACTACTATGGAAATGAATAAATACCATTATTTATTGCAGAATGATATCATTTCTTATGGAAGGAAAATTAAAAAATCATTTCAAGGGTTGATCTAATAAAATTATTTGGAAATACAGGACAGAAACAGAAAGTATTTGAAGACAGCAATCAAATAAAAAGCTCTGCAAAAACCCATGTGTGAATTATGGGATTCAAAGGCAGAGAGAGAGATGAAAAATGATCATTGTTTACTGATCATAAAATTAGTTGTGTTATAAACCAACTTAATATTCTTATTTTAACATCAAAATATACTATGGAAACTTTAGGAGAGAGGAGACTATGCAACAGTGAAATCAAAGTAAAAGTAAAATATGACACCATGCAACATGAATTTTGAGTTTAGAATGTGAATTAAACCAGATTGGATATATTCTAGCATCTTTTGCTGACAATATTGCCAATTGGTACCAGTCAATATTTACCAGTTTCAATCAGCCATTCTTTTATCAGAGCAACATTGACTCATGACCATAAAAGCAGCTTTTGCAGACCTCAGCATGTTAACAAGAAATAAAAAACATGTTGTGGGAAACTAATAATAAATACTTTGAAAATAATCAATAGGATATGATATCCAAAAAACAATTGAAGCACAAATTGTTTGTATACTCTTTTATCAACTAGTGTAATATATTAGTACTAGGTTCTTTACAATTTCAATACAGCATGCCCTAGGAAGCTATGGCATATTTCATTTCTCAAAAATACCAAAGATAATTAGAATGATTAGTTGTTGGCAAAAAATGTCTTCAATGACAAAATATTATAGTAATAGACTTGGTATGGATGAATTGATGGAATAGACTTATTATCATAATTGAAAATGATTGAAAGAAACATTGTGTGGAATACTTGTATACCAAAGCAAAAAAAAAAAAAAAAAACAATCTAAGATTCTGAACATCATGTTCATGTATGTAGTTAATATTTTTAATACATTGTTTTTGACAATATCTTTAGAAATAATAATATGATATTATATCAATGTTGGAATGAAATACTATAAAGAACAGTAAAATTATTAGACTAGTATGAATCTATCACACTAGTATGTTTCTGCTACCTCAACTGCCTCCACCATAATGTGATGTAAAAATTAAACTTTGGTTTCTTTTGAAATTAGCTATATGAATTTAGGCTATCTCATTAAAAGAATTCAATATTGATATTGAACCTCATAGGAAAAATATTGATAACAAGCAGTGATGACCAATTGTCATGTATTTCCATTAGTTTTTAAATGATATCTTTCGACTCATCTACCTAGCATCCAAACTTTTTAAAGACAATGACATAACCAGTTACCAAAATGAAAACCAATCAATTTAATGTAAAAATACCCAAATCTCATGTTCGTACTAAAAATTATTCTGCACAAGACAAGAAGACACATATTCTTCTATGAAGGACTTTTGATTTTGAAATAAGCATACTCATTATTTTTATTCCAATCATTATCTTTAGCCCTCATCCATTAATGTAACAGCCATGTTTTCTTAGTCCCCATTGGGACAGTATGCAACTTACAACGCACTTTTGAGTTTAAGATTAAACTATAACTAAGACACAGTTACCAAAATGATTAACCAATTTATTTTGTGTAAAGGTATCCAAATCTCATTTCAATACTCAAAATTATTCTGCACAAGATGAGAAGAGACATACTTTTCGATATGAAGGACATTTGATTTTGAAGCGAACAAACATATTCATTGTTTTTCATTCCAATCATTATCTTTAGCCTTCATTCATTACTGTAACAACCTTGTTTCTTTAGTCCCCCTGTGGACAATATGCAACTTACAAAACAATTTTGAGCTTGAGATTAAATCGAAATTGAGGCAAAATATCATGCAATCACAAATTGGTACAGAAAAGTCATGACCATGATTTGCCAACAGAACCTGTTAAGAATTTTGTTGTCATTTCATAGTTCCTTATTATGTCGGGGATTAGTTGCCCAGTTGACCAATGTCTGTCAATTACCAATTCTTTTCCTCTTGTTTGGAAATTTCTTGGCAAGCATGTGACTTAGTTGTTGTAATCATTGCTACAAATGAGTAAGTAGGTACTACTTACCATGGTAAGTGCTTACAATAATCATGTGGTGTGGATGCTTTGAGCACTTTATTTTTGAGGAAGTTGTTAATCTTTTTTAATGCTTTGTGCGTACTACTTACCACATACTTATAGTTTTTGGTTGCCCTGTAAATTCAGTAGTTATTATACATACTAGTATTTCAATGTAGGAAACAATAGTTATTATTTTGTTGTATCTACAGCGAAGGACAGACTCAAAGACTCCTCGCTCTGCGCAACCCAGCGCAACCCGCAACTAACAGCAGCAACACCGACACCGGCCGAGCGATCTATTCACTTCACAAAACTCTTGTTGGGCAGACCTTCAACGAAAGGTGCGTCGATGACGGCGGCTGCTCTCTTCCCTCGGGAAGAAGGCGGCCGTAAGCCCCCCTCCTCTATCTGTTTTGCTGCATGATACCTTCGTGTGTTAGAATCCCACCGTTGCCATCGCGTCACGTAGATCTCCTTACGTTGAACGACACGCTTCGTGGGTTTCTCCGTTCGAATTGCTGGCTTGTGTGTCCATCTGCGTCGATCTGTGCCTCCGGGAAAATACTTTGTCTGAGGGAGTTGGTCGTCTTTGGGTTGGCTGAAGCTTCAGTCGGAGATAATGTGTCCCTGATTCATCATTCTACACATGCCGCCATTGTCTTTGGTTGTTACTCGCTCGATACTGGACCGCCAAAGTCATGAAACAGTTGAAATGAAACAAATTTGGGCGTCGGGGATTTTGTTTTTGAGCAGTGGACGCTAAATAATTCGGAACCGGGGCCCAATAGCTGATCTTTTCGAAATCAGCTCAGCTTATTGTTGAAGATCCTTCATCTCTCCCTTCTTTTTACTGAACAAAATACACACGATCCTTTCACTAACAACACCTCTCTTATCACTCTACCCCACCACAGAATCTGAACAGGTCACAAACCACACAAATCACTCACCAAACTCAAAATGCCCAAACAAATCACCGACATCCGGGACTTTCTCCAAAAAGCCCGCCGCAAGGACGCCAAACTCGTCAAGATCCGCAAGAGGCCCACGCAAACCAAGTTCAAGATTCGATGCAGTCGGTTGTTGTACACGTTGGTGGTGACGGATTCGGAGAAGGCGGAGAAGTTGACGCAGAGTTTGCCTCCGGGGTTGCAGAGGAAGGATATTTAAATAGTATCTAATTTGATTATTTGAATTAGAGTAAATTTAAAGAGAATGTCTGTGAAAGATTAGTTTTTCGGATGTTGTTGTTTGATTTTTGTATTGTCTAGTGTTTGTGAATAGTCAGAATGTTTTGCTAGTGCTTATGGGATATTTCTGGAGATCAATACGAGTTTTGCTCTAAGTCCTCAAACTGAAAACACTGTTGAATACTGGGAATGTAGACGTCTTACTTCAAGTCAAATATCAGTATGGTGTAAACATAAGGCTCCAATGGCATCGGTGCAACCAAAGCCCTAACGTTGAGACCACGACATTGAAAAGAATTAAAATGCACCATGTTGGGAAGGAATTTGTTCTTTGATGGTTGATTGCAGGCTGATTAGAGGATAGGATCTAGTAGGATAGTGGCCATGATACATTTTTCCATAAAATGTATTTATGAACTGATGCATATCCTGTGCAGCACAGGAAGGATATTTTTATCTTTTGTTGGACATCATTAGAAATGCCTTACTCTAGAGGTAAGTAGCAATGTATGTCTTATATTTTAGTGACTTCAAGTAGGCAAATACATTATCAAAGTTTTGAGATCATGGACCAATTGTGAACTTTGGACGGATGATTCCTCAGGATTGGTTTGGGAATTCTTTTGCACCAGCAATGATTTTAACCATCAATGCACACAATGAGAGAACATGCATTTTGATAAGATTGGCAAACATTCTGTACCCTATAAACAGCGTTGCTGCATGTAGGAACATCTCAAACCCTGTAGAAAGCTTGTCTTTCCAGTGGTGTCTTTGGCACCTACAGGCTCAAGGCATAGTGTCCATTGTACAAATTCATTTTTGCTACCATTATGGACCATGCATCATGTCATCATGCCTCCTCTCTTCAAGGATATTTGTATTTTCCCACCATTGCCAGACCTTTGAGGAGGACAATGTACATACATGCCACCACAATGCCACACACTCCATTGCAATACTGATTGAGGCCCCAGTTAATCCTGTATTTCTTCAGATGATTCCATCGCAGCAGATGGTATACACTCTACCACAACAGTGTTGTGATTTTGGATTATGAAACATGTGACTTGTAGGTAATGAACAGTAAATCTCATTTGTTCTATTTTCTACCTTTTTTGCCTCAATGAATGCCTGTTAGTGTCAAATAACTTTGAAAACTTCAAAAATCAGAAGACTACTGTATTTTTGCCATGTGTGACTTCTGATTCCTTCTTAATGCTGAATCAAAAAAAAAATTGATGGTGTGTAAGGAAATGCATTAAGAGTCATGTGCAGGATTACCCCCTAGCCTATTATCTCCCATAGCATGGATTGAGCGGAGCCAGTAAACATGGATCTGATGCACCTCAATTTTGGTTCGAAACACAAATTTGCATGGGAGCTGAGCAAATGATCCCAAAAGAACACATTTTTGTCCAAAAACTGTAAAAAATTTCTGTCAAGGACAAGATTCACCTATATTAAAATTTTGACAAGAATTAGTCTAAAACCCATTACTTCTGGCAAATTAATTCCTTTACTAATCATTCCTGTACCTCCAATGGGAATGTCAAATGCCACAGAGATATCATATGGTATAGGATAACCCTGAACTCAGAAAATGATGTGTTTTCTAGAGTCCATGAATCAAGGTCAAGGACATCAATTGAAAATATCTTTCTGGGAAATTTCATGTCCATCTTAATGTTGACACAAATGAATGTGGAGTACAAATTTGCCTTTTCTAGTCAAGTCTGTTAAATAGAATGTTGAATGTTACAGTAAAAATTGGATCTCACCTTTTGTAAACCTCATTTCTGTACAAGATTCTTGGTAGTTCCTAAGAAACAAGTTTTCTAGCAAATGAAAGGGAATATACCTTGACCAAAAAGACTTGCCGGATGAAATTGAAGCAGACAGAAGAATTCAATTAGCTCCAAGGCTCATTAACATTATTATCTTGGATGAGCTCTAAATTGAAGCAAAAGACAACAGTTGTGACTTTCAAACAGCATGCAAGTAGCATATCTGGAACTATGAACTAATAGAATCAAGATCAAGACTGGATTGCATTTAAACACTGTGAATTAAATGAATGCTCTAAAATTCATTTTTTTAACCATTTTAATTCAAACAAACTTTTTCAAAGTCAGGGAATCCTATTTCCTTTAAACAGATGGAGCCACAATGAGAGGAATGGTGGTTTTGTCATGGACAACAATCTCATTTTTTCATGAGAATGATTTTCTATCCATCATTGTCTTAGTGTCCTTGTTTCTAGCAGCATTTTAATGATTTTTGTGGGATGGATGCTGCATTCAGATTTTGCAGTTTGTGGAAGTATTGAATGGGTATGATGTACTTGGATGAAAGGTATCCCAACATCATGGGCCTTTTGATCATCATCACTGACAAAAAGTTCCATGTGACTTTGTACAAGAAAAACAGAATATTTACCTCTACGTCCCACCACATTCAATACACCCCCAGGAAACCTAACCAGAGTAATCTTTGGCAACATTCATTACATCTTACATCTTTTGCTCTTTTCATCTTTGTAATATTCTTTTACTTGCAATAAATTACAAAACTACTACCAACATATATTCAATTTTTCTTGCCACAGCTGCTAGGAGTTTGACACTTGCTCACACTCATGGTACACTTGTATTGAACTCAAAAGGTGTGACTGAAAATTCCCTAATCCTCTAGTGCAAATGAATTTAATATTCTTTAATAAGACTGATTAGCTTATCTTCACAGTTTATCTGATCCACCAAATCCTCAGAAACAGTTCACTCAGAGACCATACAGCTTTTAAGTACATTTATGCAACACAATCAACCACTTGCAAAGTAGGTAATCTGAGTTCCTTGCCAATATAATACTAACAATGTTATGAATCAGCATAAAAATAACTGAAGCTGCACTAGTAAAGTTCTAGAGATGTAGTAGCACTTGGATGAATGATAGTAAAGTATCATTTGAAGGATTTAAAGGTCAAACAAAAAACTTCACTAGCTTTGAACACCAACACTGTCCTAAGTAAAGTGTAAAATCATGGATTTAGATACCAAATCATGAAACTGAAATTGAAGCATTGTAATATCCTAGAGGGACTATTCTACTTTGTATGATTAGTATTACTTAAAGATTGAATGAAGCTTGAAATCGATCAAAACAGTAACTCTGATCAATAGTCCAGAGTTTTGTGGTTTGATGACAATTTTTCATAATTTCTTACGAAGAGAAAAATGCACACTTTTTTCTAATTTACTTGTTATATTTAGTATTTTCTTAAGGGTTAATAGTGACAACCACTTTTTTGAATATCCACTGATCAATGGCATATTACTCAAAAATACAGACAATTTTTTGAAATACTCTATCAACATTGATAAATACCAAGGACATTTCCCATTTGTCTGTTCTGCCATTGCAATGCAAAAACTCCAATAGAAGTATTCTTTTAATACAGAGATGTTGGTCTAGCTGTCACATTCAAGAGAAGATTAATGTTGTTTTTAGATTCTTGGAATAATCTCAGAAACCTCTATTGTACCACAATGACTAATTTCTTTACATAGCATCATTTTAAACTAACAATATCAGTTTTTCTAAATTATTAACTGTCCTGAATGCTCCATATGGGGAGAATGAACTGTTTCACAAAAATACGTCAAAAATCAATATATGCTATCTATCTAATTTGTAAATTCAAAAGAAAAGAATACGATGAGTATTCCTGGTATTATTTTCCTCTTACCCTATGTTTGGAAAATTTTTGCCCTTTTTTTATGAAAAAGAAGGAATTGAAACAGAAAAATCAATCCAAACATCAAAACATCAATGTAATTGGGGGTATATGTTTGCTAGAATATTACTGTAACTTTTATTGAAAGCTGAATTTTCTGAATTAATTTCTTTGAAGCTCTTGAATATAATTCATTTGCCACAAAAAATTAAAAAATGCCTTTTTGTGATTGGCTGTTCTCTTTCAAATTGAGATGCATGCATTCCACTTTCAAGTTAGAATTTTGAAAAAAAAGGTATCAAAAAGATGGAAAAATTTATAAAGTACATCATACTGTAAGAAATAATCTGCTCTCTCTAGTGACTTTAACTTTTGTTTGACTTGTAGTACATCTTTAAGCACTCAACAACATAGATACAGGACATTTTCTCAATTGGTTATGCATGATTACTGCACTTTATTTTATTTTTGTCCTCATTCCAAGATTAATAGCTGTAAGAAATTTGCTTTCATGTCATTTCTTTTAAATTAATAATGATTTGACTAGTAAAATATAATAGCAGAAGTAGGATATGTGAAAACAAGGAATAATCCAATGCATTACAAACAATTTATATTTCTAGCTGCTAAGAAAAAAGCACAATTTCATCCAAGATCCACTGATACATAATACATACTAAAAGCTTGCAAAAGTATATCTCAGAATTGGTACAACTGATATTTTTCTTTACTTATTGGAGTAAGAATGGCCAATATCACCATCATCTCCACCATGTGTTTTATGTGTTTCTTTCATTTCATTACTCTTTAAAAAATGTGCCACATAGAATTAACATATAATAAATTAGATGAAGTTCTATCTTCTGAATGCCTAATTTTTGGGCCTATCTTCTCGAGCTACTAAGCATTTTTTGTGATAGAATAAAAAATAGTTTAATGACTTTACTGTCTTGTAGAAATCCAGTTTTAGGACAAAACTTCTCTACCAAGCATGTTTTAGAAGGATTATAAGCTGATTTTAGGACTTTTGGTCTTATTTTCTGGCTTGTCTGGGGCTACAGCAATCTTATTGAATGAAAATTTGAATAATGTTTTGTAAGTTATTCAGAATCTTCCAACCTGATTTGAAAAAAAGTGCCTATACGTGTGTAGTACATTGTATAAATAGTAGTGTATGACTATTTGTAGGTGATAATATTAAAAATTACCTCTTTTTGTCAAATATGAAAATTGAACATTTTCTTTTATAATTCATAAGATACATTCAAAGAAATTCTACAGGATTTGTGTAGACACCAGCATGTTATTTGTAGATAGTCATAAAAATATGGAAGTTAAATTTACTAGAGGTAGAGGAAAATATATGAAATCTTGCAACACAGAGATTAACATTGACAAAATAAAATTTCAGACCTGGGCATCTAATTCATAGCTGACTTTTGATATCATCATTTGAGACTGTCTTGATCCAAAAGTGCCCACTAGTGACTTGGACATCATAAATTATGTTTTTGGCAAGATATGTGACCAAGAAAGAAAGTGTTTCTTCTCTTTTCAATAATGCTATTTTCAATGGTGATTGATCAAATGGTTCTGAGTAAAAATAAGCAGATAAAAATATCTGACAACAGAATGACAAGTTGTTGTTTATGCTGTGTCTTGGGGTGCTGCTTTTTGTCACCATGATTCTTAATAGATGAGAATGACTCCTAATTGACAAGAAACATTTGTAATTTTTTTTAATTTGAAATTTTCTACGCAAAAAATGATTTGCCATATAATTGTCACTTGATGTAAAAAATTGTGAACATTGTAGTAGCAATAACAAAACCCATATTATACAAGATAAAGAACATTTTAGTTGCAGCATACCAATATTTTAAAACCTTGCGAGAAAACTTTAACTTTTTTGATTGCCCATTGATCAAAAAAATGTTGTAAATAATCTTTGAATATCATTATCTTAGTTGTTGATTTGGCTAAAAAACAACCATGACCCAATAACTGGAAAGTTCTGATCAAGCCAGCCTTCTTTATTTCACCCGTGGTTCACTAGACAGCACAGTTATTGTTGTGCTTTGGACAATACTGTAGTATAGGGCCTTGATAATAACAGCACTTTGACTTAATAAGCATACTTACAAGATGACAAGAAAAAATGTAAAACTGAACACTTTTTTTTGAAGATTAATTTTCATAGTATGTTAACAGCTTGCAAGAAAGTTTCTTTTAGCCCCACATCATCTGTTTAAACTTTTTGTACTTTTAACAATGGCAGCACCCACAGAGGAAATGAGCATTTGGTAAGAATTAATGGTGAGACAAATAAGACAGGGCATGTAATCGTAAGGGAAGCATAATTTTGTCACCTTTGGATGTGAGACAGACATGTGTTCTTTTCAAACCACCATTGTATAAATCTATATAACATGTAGGTACCAACATTTTGATATTTGTTTTGATTCTTTTAATAAAAAAATCATTCTTCATTACAATAATTTGAAAAAAATGATGGATTTGACATTAATGAATTTTCATTTTTCTTGATATGTTCCTAAAATTCCATACTTCTGTCCATACAACATCATCTATCTCAAAATCATAGAATGTATCATATATATTATGAATATCAATACCTATCTACAATTATGACCATAATTTGCTACAAATCTCATAACAAATAAAAAATTGAAACCCTGATTTTTTTAAAAACTTTTACCTTAAAAACATGTACTTAACAAAACCTACTGTCATTTGGTGTTACTTTGTTTTTTTTGTATTGGATGTTACAAGAGTTAAAAAACATTGAAAAGTCCACATTTTAATAAAGTATTAAGATGTGTATATATTGTGTGCTACTGTATTTTCTCTTTAATTACAAAACCAGTAAATTCTTTGGTGCGCAGTCACAAGACCATTTACATGGGTCAAAAAATTCAAAACTAAGTACAATATTAGGACTCAAATGGTGAATCCAACAGGAGATCTTTCTCAAAGCACCCACATGTTCTACCATTGTGCCTTTTTTGTTTGATAAGAAATGTGTCAGTATTTCTGCTTTCATTTTTCTGATAAATGGACATAAATCTGCACTTCTGCTTACATGACCTGTCTTAAATCTTGAAGCATGTGTCAAATCCATACATGTGGTCTCCACCATTTTTATGATTTTGTCATGCTGACAAATTTTACCATCTGCTCTACAACCAGCAATGTAAATTATTGAACCAAATACATTCTGCCTTCTGCAAATGAAGGTATAATGCAGTTGCCACCAGTGGTGATTTTCTTTGGATCATGCTGTCCATAATACATAGCTTGAGGATGTTTTTGATGATGATGTAATTTTACATCAGTACCACTGATGGAAATACAAATCATATGATTCCATCTCTATGCAATAGTTGACCACCACCACAGCAACTCTGGAAGTGCCAACTCAGGCACAAATATATATCAATCCCAGCTTCTGGTCAAGGGCTGATTAAAAGATTGTGTTTCTTCAATGTGAGTGGAAGTGGAATGGAGTTGTTTGTGCCACAACCCACACTTTATCCACAATTATTGTTTTGGCATATTGATGTGCTGTTTGTTTCTGGCACTGTTTAGGATGTGGTGAACGTCCAGTGGCACCTGAATTAGGAAACACTAGCATAAAAAAATGGTAAGTTTTGGGTTTGTTTCTCTTTCTATTGGTCTGAAAGCAATAACAAATCATTCTTTATTGACATCAATAACCTATCTGGTTGCACCATGTGTACAACAGGTCTTAAACTAGCATGGGATTGGCCATTGTTGTGAGGGATGAATGATGGTGCATTTCTATTGGTGAGTTTGGTTGGTTTTAAGGCTTTTCTAATTTTCTTACTTCTACTATGATTCCATATTATTCTGTATAATATAATACTGTTAATAGAAATTCACTCCCATAGAATCAGGCACTTGATACTTAGTGCCACAGACACAACAGTGCACTTGTGGGGGCAAGCATGGCAGCAATTTTGCCACCTCAACATCATACCTCTTCTGTTGATCTGAAATTATCAGAACAGCAGATGCCTTTGACATGACAACATCACCTTGCAAGTCTTTTTTGCAACATACAATTGTTGGCAAGTGTGACACTCTTTATTGTGCATTCATACAGGCAGGGTTGGATAAAAGTAATACTTTTTCATAAAGTAAAAGTAATCAAAAAACTTTACTTTACAATAGAGTAAAGTACAAAGAAATTAATTAATTAATGAAAAAGTAAAAATTACTTAGATATTTTAGCAAACATAAAAAGTGTAAAGTAACATTGATTTTTCCCAAGATTAATGTAAAGAAAGTAAAGTAATTTTAATTCTACATTTTTTTACACTTTTTAAAGTATAATTTATTTCAAAATTTAGAAAAATTCATTTTTATGTCACCATGCAGTTTTAACTGTTCTAGACTGCAAATCATGAACAATGATATTGTATGCTCTCAAATGAAAATTGCAATTATTTGAATTAAAATGTTTTTGCCAAACAGTATTCATGAACATTTATTTCAATTACTTAAATTAAAATGCCTTGGCCAGATAGTATATGAACATGATCCTTATTTGAAAAAAAATCTAGAAAAGATTACTTATTGAAAGCAAATGTACCATGATAGTAGTAATATGACAAGTAGAAACATAGATCATTTATTTTTTTAGACTCATATGACATAATGAGTGCATCTA
>JALLOT010001935.1:0-13777 GCA_036939595.1 Thalassiosira livingstoniorum | reverse complement strand
ATAAGAATGAGACAGCTCCATACTTAAAATTACCCTCCCAGAAAAAAAAGGTCTCCACCTTCATGTGATAAACATATATTTCCCCTTTCATCTTCATAAAAAAAGAAATTTTTCTTTTTGACAATCATATCCCTTGTGATTGTACTTTTTGAAATTAGTGAAGAAAAATGAAAACAAATAGAAGAACAGATTTTTACAATTTGTTTATGTCATATTAATTATCATACCTATCATTAACCCATCTCAAAGCAATGGCCATAATTAAATTGTACCAGTTTTTAAATATTTGATTATTCTATTATCTGCAAATTATTCCAACAAAACAAGAAACTGATATTGCATGGGTTGGAATATGTAATTTTGAGGTAATGCATTTGATTTTAGTAATGTATTCAACCATGCTATGCACAAAAGAAACATGCCTTCAACCTCTTGGACCACCTCTTCTGCAACAAGTTTGACAAGTCTTGACATATTTCAATACATGGAACATTTTACAGAATCCATTTCTATTCCCCTTCGAAACGTAAACGATGGAAATGAAAAGTGAGTATATAAAGCAAAATAGTAAGAAAGGAGCATGTAATATTCAAAGGGGCGAAACAGATCAGAAAATGACATTTCCAAAGCAAGAGGGGAAGACCAACATTTATTCTCGCTAAAATGGTTCAGTTTTGACTGAGATGGAAACCGAAAAGTGTCACTGGAGCTGCAGGCAATTGTTTTAATGCTTATGCAAGGTACAATGAACGAAGTACTACGTGAAGCCTCTTTCTGTGAACAAGAGGAGTTTTGGGGTTCATCTTATTCCTTCAAAAAAGTTGTTTTTTGCCTAGGAGTATGGTAGAATTTGGTGTGAAAAGGATTACTATTAGTATGCCATCCAAATGGGTCCTGATCCCATTGAAGACATTGCTCCAATCTATTCCTGTTGCATTGAGATCGAAAAGCGTCTATGGAAAACTAAAAAAAGCACTATGGATAAATTGCTCGACTGTTTACGTACATCTTAGAGTTAATTGTCTATTTTTTTCTTCTGTTGTTCCATAGATCAGCCAATGCTTTTTTCTTCCTCTCTTCTTCCAGCTTCTTTTCTTCCTCTTCCTTCGATAACGTGTCTTTCTTCTTTTCTGGAAGAATATCGAATTTCATACCCCTCATACGCGTCAAAGCCATTGCCACCTCATGCCGTCTTGGGCGATACACAAAGCCAACTGTCTCCCACAAATCATAAGCAGCGTGGGATGACAACAGAGCTGGAACCATGTCTTGCATAGCCTTAGGATCCGATGCTTCTAAAGACGCGAGTAAACTATTCATTCCTCCAACTCCACCATTGTCCAACAGTTGATCCATCCGATCCAATAATTCAGATAAATCCTCTTCTGGATGAAGTTTCGACTGCTGCAGCAGCCACAGAATGCAAATCCCACACCCATACAGCTGTTCGGATGCATTGCCAACCAGCTGTGAGCATTTCGACATGTCGACAATTCCATCATCTTCATCATCCCCGCCAGTGTCATTCCCATTTTGAATCTCCTTCTCATCATCCCGATAAAACCAAAGACGGAGATCGGNCCTATGTCACTGCTGGAATAATTTCCCCCCTCACTGAATAGTTGGTAGAATCTTTGTCTTTCCACAAAGATCGAAGTGAATTGGGCAAATGGCATCCAAAGGGACTGTTAAATGTTGATGCCGCACGTGGGCCCCAGTGGTGGTGATGATGGTCACCACAACTGCTAGCACCAAGAGCATCACATTCCAGCCCACAGATCCCACAATGAGGGGAGCGAGACGCACCCGAAGCAACCGAGACACCAGGATCACTGCAACTACCGTTGTTAAAGCTTCCCTTTAGACTGCTCCCCCCACTGCCTCCTCCTCCTCCGCTCCCATTGCTGTTCAAACTCAATGAAGACTGAAACTCCACCCGTTCGTAGAAGCAACGCGCCCTGTCCAGCCGATAGGATCGCCGTCACTCAACCTGTCACTCAACTAATCACCCAACCCCGATGACGAGGATCGTGCAGACTGATTCGACCGATTCGGACAAGATCAATCCATGGCAGAACTCCGCTCGCTCCATGTCTCCCGCCCCCCCTCCCAAACTAGAGGCGAGGGTTCCGTTCTCCGACCCCCCAGGAAGGCCGCGTTGAAGGAACTTTACATTGAGCAATCGGAGCACACCGAGTGAGTTGAGTGAGGTGAGTCGACTGAATAGGCTGCGGCTCTCCTTGTTCTTGGTCCAAGATCGGCATGGACTGTATTGACTGCATTGGGGGAAATGTCTTGTCCCCCGTCACCATGTGCAGCGCCCATCCGTGGGTTGTACCGTAGAATTTAATATTGATTTGGCATGCATATTTTTAGGTAATCATGTACTAATAAAAAGAAATTTACATTGGCTCGTTTTTATATCTGGAGAGAGTCCTTTATGTTCGACCAGATCTCATGCTTAGTAGAAGTATGGTACTTAGGATAGGTAGTAGATAGGAGTAGCTCGATCGAGCGATAAAGTGACAAGATGCTTGAATAATACTTATGGCTTACGCAAAAACATATGAGTAATCTATGTTGAATTCTGGACTCAATCTCTCAATAAGTTAGCCAACATCTACAACATTACATAGCCAAAGTTATTAGAACAAAAAATAATGTACTTAACACTCCTTCATGAACATCAAACATAGCCTAGAAGATTCTTAGATAAAAGGAGTAATAGACACGACAGCCTCTGGGCTGTCTTAGTGTACAAAAGAAATGCAAATGAAATAAAGACTAACAAAATAATAATGTGTTATATATTGCTCATGCAATTGACACAGTAAAATGATAAATAAACCGAGACCCAAGTGTTGTGTTTTCCCCGGCGAGGCTTTGTTGAGTATCACCAAGAAGCTGACGGAGCTACCCACTCCAAAGCCGGAACAGAAGCCTATGTCCACGGAACTACCCTACTCTCATACAAATGAACCGCCGCATCACGAAACTTCTCCGCAATCGAAACCGACGCCGGTCTCCTCCTCAAAGGGGAAAGTGTCGTCGGCATCCCCTCCGTCTTTGGTTTCCCATCCCCATCCACACCAATGGTAACTTGCCCCATGGTATCCTCCTTCACATTCCACGGCAAACGGTGCACCACCCCCCTCCCCGCATATTGCACATGTCCATACGAAAACTGATAACTCACACTCTTGGCCTTCTCCAATCCATCGTAGGCTACGTATTCCTTCATCAATACCACGGCATCGGCGACATCGAGCCATTCACCGACACCTCCGACGACTACCACTGTGGATACGCGGTGTTCTTTGGAGAGGTACAAGCCGTTGACGCGGTATAAGAGAGGTGTGATGGGTTCGTCCATGATGAGGGCGCGCATGCGACCATCGCGTGCCATGAAGTTGGCGGCGGAGACGTCTTCGTCGACTAGTAAGGTGGAAGCACGGGATTCCAGTGCCTCCATGACATTGGCTGCCTGGGATGTAGATCCGGAAGCATCTTTGGTGGAAAAACGGGTGGTGTCGGGTCCATTTCTCTTTTTTTGCTTCGTTTGGTCTTTGTTTCCACCGGGCAAATTGGATATGAACGCCGATACATTGCACTGATTCACATACCTCCCATCCTCGGCACGAATCGACACTGCATCCTCATGTGTCACGCATCTCTCCCGTCCATCCCCGGGAATTTTATCGTACACACCGACGGAAAGCGCCTGCAGCAGCGTAGATTTGCCGTGGTATCCCCCTCCCACGATCAGTGTGACTCCTCGTGGGATGATCATCCCCCTCATCGTGACCGTGGTGTCAGTGGATGCAGAGGATGCAGAGGGTTCGTTCGATGCATTCTCCGTAGAATCTACTTCCATATCCGTCTCGCGGCTCTGTTCCAATCGTTCTAACCTTACACTGCCATCCTCCTTCAAAAACCTTCTCCAAAACGCGCCCACTTCGACCGTCACCACCCGTGTCAATTGCTCGCTCCCCTCGGGACTCACGAATGGAATCGCCGGAGGAGAAGACATTGGTTGAATGGACCTCCCCGACTTTCGTGGCAATAGTGATCCATCTGCGATGAAGGCAACGGCATCCAGGTAATAATTATTGTGGTTGTCAGTTTTGATTTGAGTTTGGCTTGGATCATTTTTTTCTTCGGTTGTGGAATCGGCATCGGAGGAAGGAGGGGTAGGAGGGGCATGAGGGGCTTGGAGCATGGATCGGAGTTGACGCTGTAAGACCACGGATGCAATGTGCGTAAAGCATTTAGTTGAAGATAATTCGGTTGTCAATTGTTCCAACAGGGGAGACAGTATCTCGGAAAGAGCATCGGTTGATGGAGTCGATGGAGCCGATGGTGTCGAAGGATCCACCAAATCCACCAACGTCACATGCAGGAAAAACTGCAGCACATCCCGTCCATCCTCCCCTGTACCATCCCCTGTACCAATTGTACCATCCCTCACCACCATGCAATCCGTCCGCTCCAAAACAAACGGCAAATCCCAATCGTTCTTGCCAATCCTTCTCATTTTATTACGTGCTGGATTCTTCCGTTGACTGTAACGACGTTGTTTTTCATTCATGGAATTGGAGAGATGTTTGGCCTGTCCCATTGTCTGGAGGATGGATTGAACTTTGGAATTGTGTCCATTGTTTCCATTGGTTCCATTGGTATTGGAGTCGGTCAACTTTTGAGGTAATTTTTGACCTAGGATGCGGGCTGCATAATCTGCCAAAGCTACTTTGGCTGCTTTTGCCCTAGAAGCAGACGATGAATTAGTTCCGATGAACGCAGTGCATGCCTCTTGGTTGCCATTGTAGAGACGAGACAATGGAATGGATGTCAGGAGGATTCCCTCGGACCGGGGCCTGCTCGTCGATGTCGCCGATGACGATGCCGATGACGATGAGGCAACGGAGTTATCATAGTGATGATGATGAGATTCGTGGGAGGGTAGAGAATGATATTCTACATTCCAGTCTTTGAAGAGGGTAAGAGATAGTCCTTGTTTCATTTTGGACAAAGCGAGAGGAAGTAAGGTATGAAGGACTTTCCAACAATTTTTGTCTGTTGGAACAGAAATATGTATCTAAATTTTAGGTTGTTGGTTGGAGTTTGGAGTGGGTTAGAGGTTTGGAAATATTATGAAAAAAGTACAATACAATAGTATCCCTTACGAAGAAAATGAAGTTGTATGAAGTTGAATTCTGGCTGAATGGTTTCACCTATCCCCTTGGTTTCACCAAGTTTCACATAATATTTTTTGGAAATGCAATGTGTGATGCTTGCCGAGAGATGAAGAAAAAAACACCTCACCACATGCACCGTGATGAGAACTGAATGGTCAGGGCGGGTCGGTGGTCGGTGGCATCAAAATGTACTACAAGAAGTAGTAGTACCATACAATACGTATTTTCAGGTGAGATATTTCAGGATATTTGAATTTTCTCCTCTCTCCACCATCCATTGAAAGTACACACTCTGGACATTATGTATTGTATGGTACAAATTACACTGACATTTTAGAGTAAAATGTTATCCGTACTAAAGAGAGGTTGATCTACAGGTTATATCTTTCGAAATCTTTCGCGCATTTTCATTGATTATTTTCATCCTTTTTCTATTTCCTCTCCTCTCCTCCATCCAGTCTCCTCGCGCCTCTCGTCCGCGGCTCGCTCGCAGCCTCTCGTCAAAACACGAAACAGTTGAGCATTGATTTTGTGGTCACCGCAAATATTATGTTGTGGCAGTGTTGTGGTGGATGACATCGAAAATGCACACCGCCATCACAAGCAATCCTAAGTACTACCATGCAACCACGAGCGATGCAACTGCAATATACTCAGCGCGTAACTACCATAAGGTAGATAAGAAGTACAATATGGTACTAACCTCGATGAGCCTTGATGCAATGTCATTAAGCAGTCCGTCCATGGCGTGCGTAAGGAATTTGAAGCCAGCTTTCTGAAAGGACCGAACCCGTCGATCTCGCCGCGAAAACCTGATTCAAAATATTCATAAGGCCATCAGACGCCGCAAGCAGTGGCATCGCAATTTTCGTATTCTCTACAATACCACAGTACTTACGGCCAAATGCTGGCCCCTCGAAAGAAATTATGGAGCACACCCTCCACTGCCATCGATATTGCCTTGCGCTTTGCTGATCTTGGTGCAGAAGATGTAGGTGAGGATAATTTTATTTCAATACGTGTTGCGGCATCATGCAACATCATTATACATAACTTTCCCATTGAAATTTGCTGTCCTCGTTATGTTTTTACAGTGTACGATGTGGGCTGTGGAGATGGACGTGTCCTCATCCAACTTGCATCGTCATCCATTCCACTCCCATCTCACGATTCTACATCCAGACCTTCCGAAGATGACCACACCAATCATGAGAAAATACGAACAAATTGTGAGCAGCAGTCACTTCCTGACCCTGACCCCATCGACATCTCAACATCAAAACAACAACATCATTATTGTCACAGATTCGTAGGGATTGAAATTGATCCAAATCGTGCTCAAGAAGCACAAGCCAATATACAATCTGCGCGTCAATCCAACCAAATTCCAGCCCATGTTACAATCGATGTAAAATGCGTGAATGCATTGGAGGTTGACTATTCGGAGGCTACAGTTTGTTTTTTGTATTTGGTTCCGAGGGGGTTGAGATTGATTAAACCACTGTTGTGGCCTTGTGATAGGTCTACTGCCAGTGAGGGGAGAGTAACGGAATTGAAAGTGGGTGGGGTGAGTCCTACTACTGAGCAACAATTTAATAATGGGCAGGATGGTTCAAATAGTGACAGTGATGCCATTTTCTCCCAGTCTAGAGCAAATTCATCGGTAAAAACAACACAACAATCAATATCAGTTCAACAATCTCAGCAATCACTCGCAATTGAATCTGCACCACCGATGGAAACGTCAGAGGAAGCAGGATTATTACAAAATAATCAAAACAATCATTCAAAAGCAGTAACTGTTACAAAACCAAGGAGAATAATAACCTACATGGCTGGCTTTGAAGGTGAAAAATATGTAACAAAAGAACATTGCAGAGTAGAGCATCAGGAGGGAGCTTTATGGCCTGTTTATTTATACCATGTAAATAATTAAAAACTTCAGTCTTGAGAGATCTTTGTTGTGTTTTAGTTTTGTTGAGGACGTATCGTTTGTTCTCAATTTTTATTTTAGGTTTTGGGGATTGGGGCAGTATTTTTCTGACCAGACCTGATCAAACCCAGACTTTTTTCGAACTTATGCAAATGATTAAAGGTCACAGCCAAGAATACAAAGTTATGAGACAAACAATGTTGCAGCGGTCCAAATGAAAAAAAATGAAGCCCATGCCGTTACACCAATATGGCTGTTTCCATTACTTTTTACGAACATCTCTGTTTAATGTGCAAAATTAACAAAAAAAATTCCATTCTTTGGTACAGGTAGACATGGCAAACACCTACTACTAAGTTTGTATTCTTTGTTTCTTTTTTGATTAGGCCACCATGGCAGTAGCTGGGAGGGTAGGAATCGTTAGATTATGAAGTCCAAAATTTTCAACTACAAGGTCATAAATCCAGGTGCTATCCTCTGCTGGCACATCATACTAAGAGGGAAGAGCCCCCAGCTTCACAGGTTAAGACTTTCACTGCAATAAAAACAATGACAATATTTTTTACTGCAGATAATCAAATGCATCCGAGAGAAGAACAACCTGGTCCCAGTCCTTAATTGGGGGGGAGTCAGCTGACCACAACTGCCTCCATTCCAATGTTTGGCTTTGGTTGCCCAGGCTGCCATCATGACATTTGAAGCTTTGAGTGTCATGGCAATATTGCCTGCCCTCCAATACCACACCACTGGTTGTCACAGCTATAATCCTCCAGACAAAACTGATAAGGATAATGCTAATACTTGACCAAATTCATAGAAATCTGTGAGTCTTCATCAATTCAAGCAAATCAATCTACACTGGCAAATAATAATATTCAACAAAAACCAGCAAATCAATTTAAACTGCAAATAATAGTGTTCTGCTAATTGACAAAAGCTTTAACAGCATCAGTTCACCAACAATAACAATTATTTCAATACTGTTGATCACTGAATTCAAAATTTTTGCCTGTGATTGCTCAAAACAAGTAAAATAATGATGAAAGAACAGAAACTTCATAGTACTGTTAGTTGATCCTATGAAAGAAAAGTTAAAAACGCTTCCCAAAATGCACTTGCTGGATAATCTGATTATTTAAACATATGAAATCATATGTGTTTCAGATGCACAATTAGGCAGATACCCCTGGTAAGACTCACACCCCACCACAGAGAAACAATAATTGGATCCAGACTATTTCAATCCAGGATCCAGGATCCAGAAAACTATTTTAAAAATGTTTTTAGAGTCCAGAGTTTGCATGACTGGACTAAAGAAGCAATGTACTACTAACTAGCACTTAAGTAGCAGTAGTTGTATGGTACAATATGCTTACACTCTTATCTACTGATTTCTGATCATCAATCATGGATTGCCATGGCGATGGCAATCAAATAAGAATAAGTGTCTGCTTTCATTTGATTGATGCAATGGCTCCATGAAATTCAATTTGGGGTACCACAATGGCAATCAAATGAGAAAGCTCCTCATTTAGTTACAATGGTTCACCCCAAATTGAATTTCATGAAGCCATTGGATCAATCAAATGAAAGCGGACCGGAAGGCAAGAAACAACATTTGGCACTTCAGGTAACAAGGTGTTGCTGCTGCAACCAAATGGGCAATTCAAGATCAATCTCATTCAATTGTTGCAGCAAATTCTCAAGTGGAAAATAAAAATTGTCTTGAGCCATGAATCCCCTTCCACTCATTGATCTTCCCATTTGTTGAGACCTTTTCTTCTGAAAGCAATTTTTCTACAAGGATTTTTGCACTCCCAAAGAGTATTTCTCCAGATTGTACAATATCAAATTCTCTCAAGAGATAATTTTAAAAAATTGTGATTATAAATTTAAAAATTTTTTGTCAGCCAGCAAAATACAATCCCGGTGTTGTGCCAATTCATACTTGGAGAATACGGGTCATTGTATATGGAGCAGGCGCTTACGTTGACTCAGGCAATAAGGATCTAATCTTGTTATCCACATGCAAATGCATAACATACCTAGATACAAGAGTTATCACTAATTTGCTCTTGCCATGTGCTTTGCATTTTTTATGCTACAATCCGGCCCACCTCCAGCCCACTGATGGCCCACTGACTCCAACCTCATCCAAACAACATTGGGGTTCAAGCCCCACAAAAAACACTTTTTGACAGCACCAATTTTGAACTTCCCCTGCTCCTGACATCTAAGTACAGCGTCAAAGGTTGCTTCATTGGTGCTGCTGTTTTTTTGTTTTTCTACTTTGCCATTGAAATTTAATTGTTTTTTGTTGATTGTTGCATTTTGTGTTGGTCATTGCTTTTTGTACGGGATTGTGTTACTGTGGGCTCTTTGGAATGCGCAACCACGATCCTTGGTCTTGGCTGTTGGTTGCTGTCATCATTTCTGCTGTCATTGTTGTTTTTGCAGTTTTATTTTTCTTTTTTGCTTGATTTATTTGCTTATGCTTTCAGTTGTGTCTGTCAATGTGTTCCCCCTCCAAATCTGCTGCCAAACCTTGAGCAGAGAAGTTTGTCTTGGCAGTGTTGAGTGCCAAGCGACTGTGATGTATGCCAGCAAGGCCTCGCACTGCCAACAAGAAAAAAAATAGTTGCAGGACAATGCCATTGTTTCAATCAATGGCATCGTCAGCTTTGTACAGTTTGGTTATTCATTGTTATTGCAAACAATGAATAACCAATGGCAAACTGCATTGGTTTTAAAAAGAATTGATTATACTCTTTTTATTAGAATACTTGTATTACAACTATGTTTTTTCTATTACATGTAGTTATTACTAATTCATTAGTTTTTCTGGTTGCCATAATCACCATTGTCCATTGTTGCATTGATCCAGCTTCTGTATCAAGATTGGTTGTTGCGTCTTCATGGTGGTGGTTGCTATTTGCTACTAATTCTCTACTTTATACAATGTTACTACCATACTTCTTAGTTTTACTATTGCTATGATGCCAGGCGGGCACTTGGTAGGTAAAAGTAGGAGTACCGTTAAGTACTGAACATAATATTATCTGCACTCTTTTTTCCATTTTTTGGAAACTGCTATTTTTGGCTTTTTGAAAATATAATTTCTGTATTTGTGTCATTATGTTCTACAAATAGGGTCAAAAACCTTATTTGTTTCTCTTTGGGAAATGAATATTTTTGATAAAACCTGCAGAACAGCAACTAGTAAAGTTGCTAAAACTGCAGCAAGTTGGCAATAGATTGCCAACAGGGGTCAGCAAGCAAATACTTGCACAGTAAGTATGTCAGTGCCAATATGCATACATACTTACTGGTACATAGCAAAATACGCAAATGAGCTCATAAATATTAATGTCAACCTAATTAACGTCTATCAAGTATGCTATCTTTAGTAGTTGTAATTAATAACACCAATGACAATGACAACATTTTGGGAAAAATAGCAATCTAAGCAGATTATCCTTCAGCTTAACAAACATCTCTAGCCATGGTAACCAGAGAAGACATCATTGCAGCCTTAGAGCCCAAGACACTCACCCCCATCATTGAAAAAACTGCAAAGTCAAAGGTACAGGTCATGGGAAAAGAGCTGTCAGCATTGGCCACAGGAATTTGAACCTATTTGGGAGGACCCAAATATGGACATCTTTGCCTCATTGAAAAAGCAGAAGACTACGCCAATTGTGTGTACACTATCCCCCTTGTCCTCCCTAAAAACCCAGACCCATACAACGCCATAATCAGGGCAGCAATGGATGAGTGGGAAATCAAAAAGAAAACAGCAGAGCGCAAGAGAAAAATCAGAGAGTCTGAAGCTTACCTGGGGGTGGAGGAGAGCCTTAAAACAAAAATTGAATATGCGGTAGAAGAAGTTTGGCTCAAGGAGATTAAAGACAATACATTAGGGTATGCAGAGGTCACGGCTAGAGAAATGCTAGACCACCTGTACAGTAGATGGGGACAACTTATCAAAGAAGAGGTACAACAACTCAAAAAAGATAAGGAGGCACCGTGGAACCCCACAGACCACAGAGCATGTCTTAAACTACTTCAAACACCAAGAAAAAATTAAAAAACAGTTGAAGGAAGGCAATGTAATATTAAATGACATTTTTTAAATTGAACCTACAGAAAGTGCCATCATGGCAAGTGGTTATTTCAGCAAGCAGGATTGTTGAGATTAGTCCAAAAAACCTCAAGCTGACAAGACATGGGCAAACATTAAGACACACTTCATAGACGCCTACAATGCTAACAAGGAATACAAGGTAATCACAGCAAAAGCAGCAGGATACAACAACAACATCACTGAATCTAATCCAACAGAGGGACTCAAGACTTACAACATTTGCTGACAAAGAGCATGTCAACCAGCTCACTGCATTAAACAAACTAATGGTTGCAATGAACAAGACTTTGTCAGAACAAATGAAAATGTTTCAAGAGCAAAACAAACAACTAATTAATTGACTTGCTACCCTTACTAAGTTGTTGGACCAAAAGTGCAAACAGGCGGAAATAATACCACAATGGGGTTAGACAGTGGCACACAACCAAAACAGAGGCAACAGTTCTGGATGCCAAACCCTAAGGGATACTGCTGGTCATGCAGGTTCAATGTAAGTGTGAATCACAATACCAAGAACTGTTGCCGTAAGAAGAAGGGTCACAAAAGCAAAGCGAGTAGGGACAATTTGATGGAGGGAAGTCAGAAGGACAAACCTGCAGATTAGAAAGGTGTAGAATGACATAAGGAGGGGCAAATACCAAGTCAGCAATGGGTTGAGAAATGAGCAGAGTTACATAATAATGTAACCAGTTGGATAAACCAAAATAGGGAACAAATTAATACCTATACCTGTGACTCACCTAATATTTGGCCCCCATTACAAATTATAGAAGACACTGAATCAGCAGTGATAGACTCTGGAGCTAAATCCTTGTGTGGCAGGGTGATGGATAAATTCAAGGAAACAGGAAAGAAATAAGAAAAGTGATCACAATGCCAATAGGGCACAAAAGTCAGGCAACAGAAATAAAACAGTTACATAAACCATTACAAAGGAAAGCACAAGAGGCTGACATTGTGCCAGACCTCAAACATAACTCACTCATCTCAGTTCCAAAATTGGCAGACAAAGGCTACATTGCAGTCTTCAAGAAGGACAAAGTTGAGGTGTATGACAGTGAGATGTAGAAAGTTGACATCACGGGGGAAAGAATATGGCAAGGATGATGAGACACAAGACCAGATTGTGGCAAGTACTACTTAAGGAGCAAGTCAACAATGTTAATACAGACACTATCCTAATGGACATACCTTTGTCACTCAAGGCGGTGAATATTATATACAACCTACCGTCCCAGGAAGAAATAATAAAGTGGCATCATGCCTCCCTTGGATTTCCAACCAAATCTATGTTGATGAAAGCAATCAAGGCTGGAAATTTAAACACTTTCCATGGACTAAGTGCCAAAAAAGTACACAAGTACTTCCCTGAGTCAGAGGAGATGCAAAAGAATCATATGACCCATCAACGGCAAGGAGTGAGGTTGACAAAATCTCACATGGTAAAAGAAGATGAGGAAATGTAAGAAGCCAGAAATTTTAACAAAAAGAAAAGGAAAAGAATTAACAAGACATACTTGAACATCCTTAAAATTATTGAAATTTGGCGCTTTGGAAATTATAGGCAAATTTTTGCCTCTCTGATCACAGATTTTTCATTGCCCAAAAATGAATTATTGCAGAAACAAAATCTTGTCAACAGGAAAGTTTCTTCTTCTGGCAATGTAAACAATATATATTACTAAAAAATAATGCACGATCACTCAGACGGCAGATAAAGAAGGGTGGCCACAGATTTTTATAAGACTACTCAAAATCTGCCGTTTTAGGCAGATTTCTTTCAAGCTCAGCAGATCCTGATTTTCTACAGCGGTTTCTGTTAAGCTCAGCAGATTCTGATTTTCCACAGCAGATTTTTGCAGTGCTCATTGGAATAGGTATGATAGTTTTGTACGTGAGTATTGTACCAGTTTTTCAAGTATGTATCAAGGAAAGTACAAAATATATGATAAGTACTCCTACTCTATGTAGCAGTGAGAATTAGTATAATAATATGTCTAGGGTATTGTATAATATGCTAAGTACCTTGTGATCTCTTGCTCTAGCTTGGGATTTATCATATTCATAATAGTAGGAGTACATATTATGAGTAATAGTAGTGATACATAGTAGAATGATTTTTTTATTACCACCTATGATAATATATATCATATATCTATGTATGTAGTTACTGTATAATCTCTAGAGTATCATACATACATACAACATAATACATATTCTCTCTTTCTGAAATTTATTATATAGTATTTGAAGCGGGATATAACCAAATATACCAGACAACCTTTTCAACCCAAATTTTGACATTTGGGGTATTTGGTATCAAAAAAATTGTAATTTTCTGCTCTTTTCAATGGTGCAATAAAAGCCAGTGACCCAGTAAATGGTGAAGAGTTGTAAATCAATATGTACAAGAGTATAATTATAATGCCCTCTTATGACTATTAATGCATCACTATCTTATTACATTTTGTTAAGCAGCCCTTCCACGATGTTTTACATAATTTT
>JALLOT010001934.1:0-13768 GCA_036939595.1 Thalassiosira livingstoniorum | reverse complement strand
CATGTTTTATAAATGAAATTATCCCATACTACAATAATTACAACTTTACCATCTGATATTGAAGAGGGAAAAAGAGACACCAAGCAAGAAATTTTAAACATGTTTTTCATTATTGACACATAAGGTAGCAGTAATATGTTGTATCAACCCATTCAAACCCAAAGATCAAAATATTGCAACATTATGAAAAGGTACTAGGTACATGTCTCAATTTTTTTCTAACCTGACTTTTTGTACACCAAAACTTGCTAGCGGCGCAAGCCACTAGTAATAGATAATATTGCCATGTGGTTTTATTCAAATCGCATTTGTACACATGAGAATACTAAAGAGCCCCGTTTTCCAAGAAAATAGCTACTATTAAGGGATGAGAATTCTGATGCCCATGTAAAATAAAATTACGCTTGGAAATGTCAGTGAGAATTCAAAATCATTTCATTCCATCAGGATTTTATTGATCTCATCAAAATATTGTCTTGCCGTTGTTCTACTTTTTGACGCGGTTGATTTACGCCACAATTACACCCTCTTTTTACCGGATTTTAATAGTGTTGCCGTCACAAAAGCTGTGACCCATCCGTTACTGTTACCAGGTAATGGTAATGCAACATTTTTGTGTGACCTGTCCATTATCTATGATTCTACAGAAGTTTCTCGTGCATGATGGATTTTATACTCTATACCACCTTGTGATACAAATATTACCATACATTACAAAACTGACCCTAAATAGACTTAGTATGTTTTGAAGTCATACTTTCTTTTCAATTCAAAATTGCAGTTAGCAGTTAACTGTTTGGTATCTAATGCTTGTAGATATCACTGTAATTGAAAATAGTATTAAGCTACATTCAATGAATTTTGATAATGTTGCTACACACCTCAACTTATATAAGCATGCATTGATGAAATCTTTCTTGTATTGCTGAACAAGACAGCAATCAGCAGTTGTCGCCACATCATCACCAACAAACAAGCTTCACAGCAACCTTTTGATCATTCTCTTGTATTATTCAGTGCTATTCATTGTTTTTCTTGTTGTGCTGACCCAAAACCATCTTCCCTATTCAATTCTTCATTCCCCCAAATCATCATAATCAATTCAATTATTGTTTCACCATGACATTAACTGTTGCCAAGCCCATAGTGGCCAGGCTCCCACAGCCCATCCACCTACTTCATACAATACTTCTAATTAAATCCACCATCTGCTTTCAAAAGCAGTCACAACCACTCAAATCTTTTGCCTGTCAAGATGTCAAGCTGTTGTCAATGTCAATATCTGCTGGTGATCTCGTCAATGACAGCCAGAAGAATTGTGTTCATGCTCCTTTTGTTGGTTCATCTATTATTCTGCCATTGGATCCATGCAACCAACTGATCATGATGTTCCTTGGTTGATGTCATCTTTGCAAGCAATGATTTGTTTTAATCAACATCAGTTCCCAATCAATCCGTCAGTGGTTTGTTTTGATACAATTCCTTCATCAAATCAACCTGAATTCAACTTGATGATTGAACTCAATCTTTAGAGACAAAGGAACACATCATTGAATGCAACAACTCATGCTGATCCACCAATTTAGAGCAATGTTTGATTTACGTTGGCATTATGTGGAGTTTGTCAGTGGAGTGTGGAGTCCTATAAGTACCATAGGTCTACAAACAATTGTGGCTGATAGAGAATGCGAGGGGGTGCAACAAAAACAGTACAGGAAAATGATACGTATGTGGTTTGTTTTAATATTCATTTCATTCAGTTTAAATTTTCATGCTCACAATCTGAAAGATCGTATCTGATCCATTTGGATTGTTTGTAATTTAATTGTGGAGTCTCACCTATCTCACATCATGGCTCCCTCTCCAATTTATTTGAATCCAGCCAACAATAGTGCGCCAAAGTTGGATACGAATGCACCAAAGTCGGATGCAAAGAATGCATCAAAGTCAGATACAAATGCACCGAAGCTGGATACATATGCACCAAAGTTGGATGCAAAGGGTGAGTGTCTGATTTGTCAATTAAAAGTACAAGCAACACTGTCAGGTCATGATTCTTATTTTTGATTGATCATATCATTTGTTTTGAAAGGTTTGTTGAAGTCTATGTCCGGGGACGTACTGGGATTGACTGCTACTACGGGGTTGAAGCATCTGCCGCCCAAACCATCTTGAAAGGCTTTGTTGATGTCAAAGTTGCCACCACCCAAAACCATTCATCTGTTGAAGCCAAACACTCATTTTGGTGCCGTGGCAAAGATTCCACTGATCATGACACCAGCACAAGTGCTGAATCCATCACCAGTTCTAACTCAGCCAAAGTCAACGCCTTCTTTGTTCAAAGCCTCAGCAGTCCAGGCTATTGCAACAAAGGTGGCAGCCTCTACAACAGCATGGACACCAACACCATTTGCCCAGACAACTCCTTGAACTCATGCCTTTGCTGCTAGGCACGCCCAACACACCCATTTGTCAAATGTCCAAACTACCATTGACATTGACAAAGAGGAGTTGCCACCACTTACTAACTGTGATGATTCGGACACCAAAAATGACAATGAGATCAAGCTTGTGTCTAGATTTGCATCTAACACTGGCAAGCATCATGCTGGTGAACCACTCAAGACTCCAGAATCAGACTCGGATGATGATGTGGAAATTCTTTTGCTTGCTTTGTCAGACAAGGATAACAAGATGCTAGATCTGCTTGATGATGACCTTGCCATTGTGGGGGAGAAAAGGCAGAAGGTGGATAATGGAGTTGGGAGAGCAACAGCAGCAAGGGCAAACAAAGGGCCAGCGAGGCAAAAACAAGGGAGCAGAAAAATGTTTCCTCTGAAAGAAAAAGGCATCAAGGCTAGAAAAATTGAGAGGAAATCAAAGAAACGTAAGAAATCGAAGGTGCCAGAACATTCGTTTGTGGGTAAGTCTTAATGCTTATTTTCATAAATTGTCAAATCAGTTCCCTTATGGTATTCTGAAATGTTGACTTCTTTGTACCTTGAATATAGATTCATGCAAAATTGTGGCAACGCCGGCATCGAAGAAAATTGATGCAATTTCTGTGAAAATGGAGCCATCTGAGGAGATGAATCCTTTGTTAGCTACTGCTAGTAAGAACTTTTGTCACAACAAAAATAAAATGGATAAGTTGTTCCTAACAAAACATCTTGCTAAAATTCAGTTGATTTGGAGGCAGAAGATCCCTCTAATGAGGAGGAAGAGGGGCAGGTTCTCCTCAACCCGTACAACAAGAAGTCCATTTTTTGGAGTTGCTTCAAGCTGTTTGATGTTCGCATTCATTGCAACAAAGCTGATATGGCCGTTTGTAACCTCTGCAACCATGGGGTCCGTGTTAAGAATGGGACTGGAAACTTGTCAAAGCATTTGTTCTACAAGCATCTGGACAAATACCAGAGCTTGAAATGTGACTCTGACACTATCACAGCATCAAAAAAAGACACGTGGAAGACCAAGAAGGGATTGCAATCCATTGCTGACTTTTGCAACAAAGCACCAAAGAAAGCTTCTCTCCTTGAGATGAAGGATAACTTTCTTCAGGCATGTGCTTCTTGGATGACTGAAACATGCCAGTCTTTTTGTGTGGTGGAAAACAAGTCATTCCGCAAAATGTTTGAGGTTTTGAACCCTGAAGTGCAAAAGGTTGTCAATGTGAATCATGACAAAAATTGTGAGGCGGTCATGGACATGGGCGAAATTGCCATGGATGCAACATTGTTGGAAGTGCCAAAACATAAGAATATCTGGACTACCGATCACTGGACGGGACCCAACGACGAGACCTACTTGACAGTGGCGAACCACTGCATTAACCACAGTACCTGGGCACTCCACAATTTTATGGTGGACATGAAATTCTTTCTTGGTTGTAACCAGGGAGTTGGCATTGATCTGGACACTGGCAACCTGATGGAAGAGAGACATCTTACATGTGAATCCGTTCCTGCAATTGTCACTGATACTACTGGATGCATGGGCACTTATGGTGAGAAGCTTAGGCTTAGGAGGATCGAGCACATGTATTGCACCAGCCACAACTTGCATTGCAATGCAAAGTTGGCATTCGATGGTATGATTTTCTTCCTATTGATTTAATCCTTCCTTTCAAATGGTAATTGACATTGTTTTTTTGTCAGACATGAACATGCCAGGTGCACAGGGTGCCATGAAAATCGCAAGAGCCCTGGTGGGAGTATTTAAGAAGTCGACACAGGCAATGACAAAACTTCTTTGCTTCCAAAGGAACTCTGGCATTCCCCAGTACAAAGGGAAGCCTGTCAAAGTTATCCAAGATGTCGTGACTCGCTGGTGGTTAATGTACAATATGCTTTGTTGGCTTTGATTCTTGAAGCCTGAAATTGCGGCCTTGCAGAGCAGTGGATAAGTTACCTGCGTAGTCCCATCTGAGGAGCAGTACAACGTTCTGCACATGGTCGAGATCACTCTCTCCCCCTTGGTAAGTGTGCAGCAGATTCTAGAAGGCCAAGAGTATGTTTCTGGTTCGTTGGTTCCTTTTTTGATCTATCAGCTGAGGCAGACCTACATTTCTGTCATCCAAAGTGGCTCAACTCTTGAACCAGTGTGACAGTTGACGAAAGCACTTTTGATGGACTTGAATGAACGCTAACATCCTGAGGTAGATGGGAAACTGAAGTATGTTTGAACCGCACAGAGAGAGGATGAGGCCACCGCTACATCACAGTCCACCAGTTCTACTTTTTTGCTGGGTTTCTAGACCCTTGAATGAAGAAGAAGATGAAGTCTATCATGACTTATGAGCAATACCGTCAAATGCTTCATGACATTCAACTACTAATGATCAAAGAGGCAGAAGCTGATATCAACTCCATGGGAGCGAACAATACTCAATCTAACCCTGTTGTTGAATCTTTCGCCATTGGTGGATTTGCTTCTGCCCAAGGGAGTGATGACAAAATCTCTATCTTTGATGGGTTTGATGACAATGATGATGAACCTCGAGGGATGAATGAGGCAGATGCCATACGCAACAATTGTGAGCTTGAGTTGCAGAACTTATGTCATTCCTCAGTTGGAATTCCTCTTAAGGATGCATCCTGTGAATTCAATGGCCCTCTTGCATGGTGGAAGGTGCACCAGCATAAGTATCCCAAACTTGTCAAACTTGCTGCTTTGTTTCTTGCCATCCCTGCTACCTCAGCACCGTCTGAGAGAGTTTGGAGCCGTTCTGCCCTTGTTCTTACCGCAAAGAGGAATCGTTTGTGCCCTTCCGTAACATCAAAGATTATGTTCATCCACAAGAACTTGGTTCTCCTTTATAAATACAATGAAGAGGTGACTGGCAAGCTCGTGAAAGATGCTTACCTTCCAAACTCATCAGATATGGACATTCTTTTGGATGAGTAAGAGTGGTTTACTTTGGTGGCAGTGGCAGTGGGTCATTCTTTTTCTTTCACAACATTGTGCAAATCTTAAAATGTCTAGTCAAATTCATTCACATCACATACCAATTGCCTATTTGTTTTTCTAATGCATGTTCAATTGAAAATAGATAATATTTAATGTGTGAATCATGAGCTCTTTTGATTTTTCCTAGAGCTTTTACTAGTAAAAATGAAAAAGTGAATGAAGTCACGTTAGAATGCATGGCAACACACCCTGCCTGTGTGACCTCTGTTTGGCTGCACGACAGACGCCCAATCGAGGCACGAGTGACGAGTGCTCACGAGTGAGTACTACCATATATACCTTATGGTAGTGTAAGTATGTTGTAGTGAGCGCCCGCCGTATTATTTTTGGGCGGGGCGGGCGCGGCGGCTGGCCGGCTACTAACTGGATGGCGTGGCGGCCAGCTGGGTGCACGATCAAGATCTCAACAACTAACTCTAATAGTACAATAGTAACGCACAGCATAGTAGATACAATACTTACACTATTTATGATGAATTAACAAGACGAAAAGTATGGTATTGTACTTAGTAGAAGAAAGCCTTTATTAATATCAAAATAAAATCAAAATAAAATGTCATAAAATAGAAGGCTGCGCCATCCGATATTGAAAGCAGACTGATAACACTGTTGATCGAAACTAAAGTCTTTTTCTATTTACCCTTCTCGTCATAACCGCAACTATGAAAGCCTGCATCCCATGCCTGACACTCCATCACACAGGACGAGGTGATTATATTGGTCGTCTGTCTATTCCAGAGTTCTTTGATGAAAAGAATGAGGTTCCAACGAGACAAACTCCAAGTCAGATCTTTTTCATCCTTGACAGATCAGGTTCGATGGGACAATGGGTCGAAAGGATTGCAAACATCATCATTCCAGAGCTTGCAATGAAATACTTGGGAATGTCATCAAATGATAAATTGACTTTGATTACATTTGATAGCTCCATCGAAAAAGTAGAAACAACTGTGGAGGGAATTCAAGGTTTAAACATACGGTCACGTGGATGTACTTACATGAAAGGAGTTTTCGACGCGCTCTTGACTTCTGTTGATGTAAACAATCCCAGCATCAAAATTGTAGCGATATCCGATGGGCAAATCTGGGATAAAGATCAGACTATTCAACAAGCGCAATTTGCAGCCACTCAACTGAAACAAAATTATTCCATCTCAGTAACCGCAGTCCGACTTTTTACCTCGTCATCACAACCAGACACTACAGCATTGGCCTCGATTTTGCAGTTGAACACCGCCGCTCCTGGATGCTTAATAGATATCAGAGCAAACCCAAATAAGCTCCAAGAAATTGTTGAAGAAATCGGCATGAGCCAGGGATTTGCAACTGCTTCAACAAGTGCGTTCACACTTTCCTGCGAAGACAAGCTAATGCGCCACAGTCCTTGGACTGACCCAGTTTCAAAGTTACATTTCAACACACCAAAGGGTAATTCGTCGATGTCCTTTTGGTTTGATGAGAAGCCATCGAGTCTTCTTTTGAATGATGCACCGATTGCTATCAAGGAGGGCAAACCTGTGACAATTGACAGCCTTTCCTTCCTACTCGGCGACAAAATTGACCATTTTCTTCGTCACCTGCGAGTTCTAATGGTTCTTAACTCAGCAGCAGCAAAAGAAGAGCTGAATTCCATTGTGAATTATTTCAAAGAGCTCGAAGACAATCTTGCTGTATCCGAAGACCTGAAACCTTTGCTTGCCGATGGATCGTTGTCCGGCCGCGCTGCGTATATGAAGGCTTCGCTGAGCAGGCAAATGAAATCTGTCTCGCACACAATGCAGGCAATAACAAATGATGAAAAAGTTGCGAAATTAAACCTTGCTCAGCAGGCCGATTATTTGCGCCAAGCAGGATCTGCGAGTGATAACAGGACTGCTAGGGGCTTTGCTCGGCGTGCGGTTGCAAGCGGAGTCGACTTTGACAGTGTTGTCCGGGCTGAGATTTTTTCGATGGCGGCTCATGCCGATGAACTCAAGTCTGTAGATGATTCCGGGCACTCGTTATCGTTTTACTCGCAAGCCACAACCCTAGAGGGAATCAAGTGCATGATTGAGCTTGCAAAAGAACCTGACATCCTAAACAATTTATCAGCAGCACAGCTTCTGCGATTGTTTAATATTGTTGGGATTCCTGCGGTTGGTCCTATTGGAGACTTTCCTGACCCCATGACGTATCGCCTCGATAAATTTTTGCCTGGCACTTATATTTCAGTTGCTGATATAACCATGGCGATGCACCAAGGCGGAAAACTAATTGTGCCGGGAGGGAAGGATGAAATTAAGACGTCAATTCCTTTCTTCGAATCAAACTCAATCCAGAAGTTCCTTCAAAAGTATGCCCGATCTTCTCTAGAATATGTGAGTTGTGGTAGTGTCACGAAAAATTGATTGCATGTAATGAAGTGTGCTCATTTTTGTTCTTGTTGCTTGTATTTATCAAAGGTGTGCTCTATTGGAATGCGCCGAATGATTGCAGAAGTGCCCAAGACTTACCCCTACACCATTTGTGCGGGTCTGTGGAGAATGGTTGAAGAGTTGGATAACAGCAAAACGGAGATTGCGATGAAGCACTTCATCCAGCTCGCTAAAACATACGAAATGGCAACCGGAGGATATTTCGATTATTTACTGCCTCTTCTCCAAGATAACCAAGATCCGGAGTTTTCTTACTACTTGGCACACAATGGCATCACAAACCTTCTCGGGCCATTTCTTTGCCTCTTGCGATCTCAGAAGACTGAATACTTTGACCGCATACTCCGAGCTCTCTATTCTTTCGAGGCGTATCAAGTTTGCCGACGACTTTTCAGGGATGATGGTGCAGTTGGTCGAACGAAGGCATTGGATGAGCTCCTAGGGATCGACTTTTCCTCAAGTCGGGCAACGCCACTGCCGCCGAAATTTACGCGTACTGAACAGAATCATTGCAAAGAGGCAGTGGTTGACACAGATTTAGTTCAAAAATATTCAAAGAACCTATGGTTTGTCCACTACGTGACTCTTGTGCCTCAATTCTTTGAAGCGCTAGTCAAGGCCAATGGAGAAGATGATTGCATGAATAGGCTAAAGGCCGTGCCGACCATGTCAGAGTCTTCGATCAGAACGGCTCTTAATCTACCATCGACCATGTCTCTTGAAGACTTCATGCTCTACAATGTCGTTGAAGGCATCTTGCATTCAACAAAGCAAGAACGCATTGACAAGGAAACCAACAAGCCATTACTCAAGGACCTCGGTAATCCCACTGTAGGCTCTGAGATGATTGCTGACTATGTTCAATCGCGTTATGAAAAGGACTACGAAGATCGACTTCAACTGCAGCTTGGCGAGGAGAAAAGCATTTTACGTGCTGAGCTCATTGATCAGCTATTGAAGGCAACAGATATTGAGACTTTTGTGTCATTGGTTGCCGCTGGGAATGCAAGGGGAGTTGTCTCGGTGACAATCGATCGAAATAACTCTGTAGGATTTGATAGATTGCACAATGCACTGCTCAACATTGACGTGGATGTAACACATCGAGTGGAAAAATTGCGAGTAATTTACACCGGGCTGAGTCCATCTGGTGAAGCAGCTTTCAACGGTGGAAATTTGCTCCGTACTGATTGGAAACCACTCGGTGACTTTCTCAAGAAATTAGGTAGAGCAGAAGTATGGGATGAAATTCAAGAAGAGCTTCGCACAAGAGGCCATTTATATCGTGGTGGAGAGGCTGAGAAAAACCGACATGGACATTCCAACGATAAACCCTCCTACTTTGCATTTGGCTGTGAGACCCTACAAGAATATCACCACATGGTCGCAAAAGAGATTTGGTCCACATATATTGAAACGCATTGCGAGTGCTGTGGAGTAAGGGAGTATTTGGCTAAACAATTCTGACAAGGCCCCAGAAAGAATTGTTTGTAGCTTGTGGTGGTGACAGTAATGAAAATTGTGTAGCCTTTGTTGGTTGTTTTGAGTCCTGTGAAAGAAATATTATGTGTAGTAGAGAAAGTAGAAAACAAATGTAGTTATGTTAGTAAATATATAGAATTGATTTGCATGACATGAAATGTTTGACATTTTTTATAACTAACCTCAAAGATCCTTTGATTTTCCAATGACAAATCCCTCACTACAGCCTAACTCAAATCCTTCTTCACACGAATAACTTAATCATGTAGGGCATGGCTCCAAAGGTTGATGGTTTAGCAGCAAGTTAATTCTTGCCTGGGCAATGGTCGATCCCTCCCCCGCCTTTTGCGCCGTCAAAGTCATCACGCTTTTCCATTCAGCCAGCTATGAAGTCCCAGTATTGCTCCAAAGCAAAGTCCACACAAAAAAGATACGATTCAAGGATCAAGAATCGAAGGCTGAATCTGGAATTGGCGAGGAGTTTGATTGTGCAGTATTTTCATTCTATTAGATTCGTCACACAAAAATCCAGAAGAAAGAAACTGGCAAACGACGGCACACCCTCTTACCAGAACTCCTTCTCAAAAGAAATCTCAGCGACCTATCAAAAACCTCACTCGCATAAAACAAACAATCCATCGACTCCAAAGCCATCATATCATTCTCTTCGTTCCATCTTCCGATTCGCACATGGCGTTCAAATTTTGAATAATCTCAGCGTGAAGATTTGCGATTGTGGAATTGGCCAATGGAGTGAAAACGAGGGGAGAGTGAAGACATCCATGGTGGAAAGTGACAAGTGAAAATTAGACTTTCGGCGGAAGGTTGATTCTTTTTCTTCTTCGTGGAACTGCCCTTGACTCTAGCCTGTTCGTTGTTGTCTTTTTTGTAGTCGTGCTCTTCGTTTTCGTCCACCTCGTCCACCTCATCCACCCTATCAACGTCATCTATACCACCCCCACCCCACTTAACCCCCTCCCCCAATCTACTTGAATCCATCAATTCTCAACCACCACGCACGTTGAACCACGATCCAGGAGTAAGATTTGAATGACAGTTGGGATTTTGGATAAGGATTTTTCCACCCTGCAGAATCAGCCATAATGCATAATGAAATTGATCGCTCCTCTCTCCTCTTCGACGGCAGGGAGGAGAGAGGCAGCAGGTAGTTTCTGGTACCGACTTCTATTATCCCGCACCCATTGCATGATGATGAGATGATGGACTCAAGAATGGCCAATGCCCCAATTTTAATGATACAACTCACACTCCAAACCCAACAAAATATCAAGTAGAAAACGGCGGAAGGTGGTTTTTTTCCAAGCAAGATAGTGGAATAGTGGTGGGTTGTTGATTATTGATTAGCCTTTCAGGACTGGTAGGCTGTCCAACTTTGACTCGTTCGTAAAATCGCTCCTAGATTCTAGATTCGTGCATTGAACGGTTCGATCTCGAATTTTCCCCCTCCTCTACATTTTCCATTTTCCATGTGGATTCAGCAGAGTCGGAAGCAATGACAGAGGTGCTGGCATCGGCAGGTTGTCGGATATCAGATATCATTGGGGTTAACATTAATAATGACAAGCAAAACATTGAAGTGCCATTCCGCTGTAAATATTGCAATTTTGGTGGAGGAGCATTTGTCATTGTAGGCAGCATTGTTTCCATAGTACTGCAAAATCTTGCCGCAATATTGATAGCTATTGATAGCTGATAGCATTGAAAGCATCTCTTCGGCAGCAGGTATCGCACATGGCAATTTGCATGCTGGTTGCTGGCCAGCTTATGACGTCTGAGACCCAATGCATGATGCAAGATTAAGAGATGATGGAATGACGAACCAGACTTCATTCTCTAGTAACCTACCTTAAGCAGAACCCCCCGGGGGAAGGCAACGTGCCATGCATCATTCATCGTGCCTCAAAAAATAATCATCAGAACAATCAGTAATGAGCATTGACCATTATCATCTTGCTTTTGGTTGGATTTGCTTGGATCCCCTGCGGCTGATCCGGCATGTTGGGAGGGTGGGCTTCATATATTGCTAAGTACCACCTATGGCATCAAGTTGTCATGACGTTGCAGGTGTAGTGGTGCAGTTGTGCTTGAGACTTGGAATCATATATCTGACCTGCATAGTACACAGAGTTCCATGATGCACCCGTCAAAACGCCAATCCAGTAAGTTATTAGTAAGTGTACTTATGCTCCCTCTAGTTATGGTGATTTTGGTTTTTATTACGAAGCTGTCAGAAGATTTATTTTTCTACTTCAAGAATTTTTTTTATTCTTTGTAAAGCAAAATTCCATACACATGAAAATCTTACAAAATAAACTATGTCTTGGGTGTCCAATGAAATTATGCCAGTGTGTCACACATGGCAATTGCCTGTCAGATCTATTGCAATGCCATCACAAATAATGTTGAAGAATTTGGCAAATAAAAAAATTCCATGAAACATGGGTCATTCAAATGACATTGCATACTCTCCAGAAAAGCAAGCGTTAATTTCAAGTAACCATTGGCACCTTTCATTTGCCATGCAACAACCAAACAGAGCAATTTCGACATTGGCAGTGTTTGCACTGCTAGTTTTTTATTTTATTGCAAATTAACTTGAATAATCTTTAACTTAGCCAACATCCAGCCAAATTGTATACATTGCCATCACCACTGATGTTTAAGAATGATCTCTTATTAAATTCAAAGTGCAAAAATAATGAATGATTTGGATTCTAATTCATATTGTATAGACTAGGGTTACTGTTCACTGGCCATCAGCATATTTCATTTGCACCACTAATTCAACAGCCAACTTGGGCAATTAATGCTTTGGCAATATTGAAACTGCAAGTAGTTCCCAAATTTAAATTTATTTGATTTACCAAAAAGGTATTGAAATTGTTGTTGAAAACACAGGCATTTCAAATGAAAATCTAACAATTTAGCTGAATTATATGTAATACTTATGATGAATCCATACTTTGCTTCAGATTTATTTGAAGAATCTCTCAGATATAAAACACACAGATATGACAAGGGCATGACAACACTGTTTCTTAGTATGGTCAAAAAGTAGAGATTAATAGGATTCATTTGATTACTTCATGCTTCATGGTAAATTCAATTATTTTGACTTTCTTTTGAGCAATACAAAAATCTGATTAATCAAAAGCATTATTGCTGTTTACAAGCACCAATGAGAACAATTATTTTTAGATACAAAAAGAATGGCAATGTGTTTGTTGTCTCATATTTAATAAGTAGCAATAGAAAAAAATGTTTTGAATTTGTTGCTCTGAGAATAGTAAACTTAAATAAATAATTTAGGGCAACTGCCAACTCAGTGGATGATTGAATACAGCTTCCTCCTCCCAATGTTCAAGGCAATAGTTGCACAATAGAAATTTGTATATTGTTGCTGGATTGTTGCTGGATCCCTTCCATAATTGCTTGTAATAATAGTTTGAGTTCATTTATCACATGTTAAAATGTTGTGACATTGATGTTAGTATGATCCTCACTTTTGAAACTAACTTCTGCAACAATGGGATGATGTTGCCATTATTGATGGTCTAATTTAAATGAATGATGGAAATCTGATAGCCTTATATTATGGAGGATTAGATGCCTAAACCACCATTGTTCTAGTTAATTTTTGAGTATGGGTGGCACTTCAATTTATTGAAGGTGGCAATGGTTAAAAATTGTGTGAAAAATTTGGGAGGCAGCATTCAGGGGCTGTCTTTAACTTTCCTTAGAGTCTTGAATGGAGAAAATATTAGTACCCTAATTGTTGGTGAAAGTGTACCCATAAACTAACTCTTACTGGTACAACGTAATTTGAATACAAACTCGATTATGCCATAGAATAGATGGAGACTGAAAACAAACCTTGTAAATAAACTTAGGATAAAATAAACCTGGTAAAAAATATAAAATGAACAGGGTACACTTACACCAACAATTAGGGTACCCATTCATGAAAGTAGGTACTTAATAATGTCAACTGGGTGTTGTTGAAATGTTAAGTTAAAATATTATTATTATGAGGACGCAGTGAGGACGCAGTGAGGACGTCTTATTAAAATCTCTCTGGAAAAACTCTAAATCAGGACGCATCGAGGGAGTGAGAAAAACCCATCAGTCAAGGGTGTAACTCTAGAGAATAGATACCATACTGTACCATACGATCGATGCAAATAAAATAAATTAATGACCCATACGTTAAAATCACCCCATGTGGTTGCAGGTACAACTGAGTTTGGAGTAAGATCAATCCAGCTTGTTCTTCTACTTTTTTGTAGAGTAAGCTTTGTTGGTAACCTTTTTGAGATTGAGTCCCCTTTTTTCAATTTTTTACCTGTATTTACTGTGTATTACTTTACTTCTTATATTATATG
>JALLOT010001933.1:0-13771 GCA_036939595.1 Thalassiosira livingstoniorum | reverse complement strand
TATTGGCTCTATTACAAATGTTATGGCCAATATCGGCTCTACTACACCAATTGGCATTAAAAAAAATTGCTAAAAAACAAAGGAAGTTGGGATCTCCCAAACCAATCCAGAAGCCAGACACAGAAGAAATTCTGGCGCGCGAAAGGTAAGTACTAAGAGTACTATGAGTAGTAGGTAAATACTTACCTACTTAGGTACCATACCTATGGTACTTAGTAGGTATTGTACTAAGTACAATATCGTTGAGCCTTGGAGCGCGCGAGTGCCAATCATGCCGTCTTTTTGCCAGCACCCCGCATGCCACAGCCCGCATTCCGCATTCCAACCACCAAAAATCACCAGCGCAACATTGTTTCATCTTCATCATTGTTGATTATCTACCGAGTGCATTCTGGCCAATTGTGATGTTGACCAAGAGAAGGAATACTTATTAGAAGGATAAATTATTTAAGTACAAAACCGCCTCATTGAACCTACCGCAAGAAACCAAGATCCTTCCACAACAGTCTCATCTCACTCCTTCTCACTCTCGACTAGCGGCCAGAGCAACGATACGACATACGACAGTTCTGCTTCGGCCAGGAAGGGGGAAATGCCAAGGCTACATCTCGCCGAAACGTCTAACTCGAGCGGATCCAAACGAGGCGGACCGGGATCGGCACTACAAAATGTACAAAACCTACAGCCCCGTGCTCGACGAGCTCCATCTTCATCTCGTTGCCATGAAAATACGAATTCTATGAGTGAAGTGGTTCCCTCTGGAGCTGACGATGGCGAAGGCCAAGCAGCTGGCGCTGGCGAGACATTAGATATTGAAGACTTTTCTGAATTCGATAGCTTTGACTTTGGAGGGTTTGATTACGATGATACCAACGAGGGCAGCAGAGTTCCAACGGATCCAAAAAAAGGGGGAGAGGGCGAAGCAAGTTCCATGGAATTTTCGTCCAGCCACTACCCAAAACAAGATTCATCATCATTGTCTACTACTTCGATGATTGGAGGAAACCACATTTCAGTTTCCAAAGAGGCCCCAAAAGGAAAGAGGAAGAAAGACAATGCAATCACCATTGGAAGATCCAAGAAGAAGAATGTTGTCAGCATTAGCCCAAAACGAACTCCCACGGTGTCATCACGCAAGATTACTCTGTCAAGCCTGTCATCAACTGCTAGCAGTGACATATCTGAAGTTGATCAAATTGCAATTGCAAGCCAAAATGGTAAGAAAAAAACTCCAGAAAGCACACCCAGCAAAGGAGTCAAGGAAAATGTAAATCAGGCCCAAGATAAAGAAAATAAGAGTAGTATCATTCGCTCCAGGAAAAAGAATTCAACGGTAAATCAACAAAAGAAGCTCAATGTCACGTTTGGTCCCAACGAGAAAAGCAGTAACAGCAACAACCGAAAGTCCAGTAAGACAGTTGTAAAAAGACAGTCAAAAGGGCCTAATGCAACTTCAAACAATGGAAATGCTTCTAAAAAAGGTGTAAACAAAGAAAGCAAAGAAAAATCTCGACCAAAACCTCAAGACAAACGCAGAATCTTTTTTGATGACGAGAGCGATTGCTTCAACAGTACAGATGACGAAAATGACAAACAACAGGCTATCTCTAAAAAATCCAACCCCAAAACACGAAAAATATCTTTGGATGCCCACTCTATCAACAACAGTCCACGCAAAGTATCAAATGATGATCACATCCAAGTTCTTCCATTAAGAGCAATAGCAATTGACAACAGAGCATTGCCTACCGTTGACGGAGATACCATGGCTCGATGCTCATTATTGTCTCATATCCCAAACTTAGTGAATGGTGCACTGGAAAAGGGAATTTTATTTTCAGATTGTACTGGGAACAATTCAATCATTGCTACTTTGTCGCATGAAAGCAAAAATTCGCAACAAATCCACACTAACCAGATCGAGTCGGGGCATTCCATAGCAGCACGTGCAGCGTACCTTTTCGAAAATAGAAAGGGAAATTCGAGTACAGCATCAACAAGTTTGAGTAAAAAAGAGAGGGAATCGTGGCTATCCTCCTTGCTCACGCCCATAAATAATGTTTTCGGCAACGAGAGCATGATCAAAAACTACGAAAACTACAGTGACGATGGATTTTTTTTAGAAGGATGCTCTGCTGTGGATAGCTGGAGATACTTTGGTGATTTAGGTGAGATTGCTACGGTTTTTGAAAAAATAATATCCGGCTATTATCTTGACTGCACGATATTAATTGACGCGGTCCTCTTTCGTCATTGTTTTGACTTGGATGCAGTGGAGGCAATAGTAAATGAATTTCCACTAAAGAAAGGGGCACATCAACACCCATATGCAATCACAATTTTCACCACCGATGCTGCAGTTTTTTCTGATACAAACTCAACTTCTCATCTGAAGGCATTAGATCAGTTTTGGAACCGAATTTCCAGTTTGTGTCACAAACAGTCAGTATCAACTGTTGCAATAATGGTGGTAGAGACGGCAAGTGTGAAGCAAATGATGGACGCACTAAAGACACCTGACGTACATGGCGATCCTCAGTCTCCCACTCAATTAGATCCTGGATTTATACACAAAACTGGCACCCATTCTTTTGGATCATCCATACCCAATAGACTGCACGTTATGCAATGCGTGAACGACATTCGGCAACGTATAAAAGAGTTATCAGAGATTCATTCTGGATCAGACTATGTAGCAGAAATGGTGCCTTCGGTAACTCACACCAGTCTTCGATTAGAATTTATGGAAGGAAATCCAGTATCATTTCAGTCTCTCTTACAAATGTGGACCAAAGAAAGTTTTGCCCAAACTTACGCCAATATCAATGCGGATCATAATGTCAGTGGTGTTTACGGAAGGCTTTGCTTCGATTTGCCCGAGACAATCGATGGAATCATGTGCTCCATTTCTCTGGATCTGCAGTACAAAAGCCTTCCCTACAGTATTGATTCTTCTTCAACGTTGAATCTTGTGAATGATATGCAAAAATTCCATTCTTCATCTTTCGAAGTGATGCAGACAATGCCATTGTCGAGTGTTGACGCATCACTGATTTTTGGAGTGCCAATGTCAGCTCGTGCCGGCTTGGAGAGTGATATTTCACGTTATAATGAAATGAAAATGCTTGTCCGGCAGTTGTGGAAACATTTGAGTCGCAATGAATTGGCACTTGTCTTGAGACTTTGTCCTGAACCAGTTGGCAGCGACAAAGAAGATTGTGGAAAGATCACCGGTAGTCAATTGTTCCTTTTGATCTGCGAAGATAACGTTGAAATGGTCCCGGCAGCGTTTGATCAAGGTGCAAATTGTCGAGCTGATGCACTAGACTTAAGGCCTGAAAAAGATCGTAAGGGACATGCTCCTTGCCATGGGGTGCTCTACCAGTATGCAACCAAAAGTCAAATTTTACACCATGGAATTGAAGAAATGAACTTTGAAGATGAAGAGGATGACAATGCCACTGAAATGGGCGAGCAATATCGAGATTACATCGAACGATCACTTGATATGACGAGCCAGACTGGTCTAAATCCATTTCTAGATGGACCGAGCTAGAAACACTCAAAAGGAAGTTTTTAGGCTACCGGCTTCCTTTCTAGTTTTGCATAGTTTTTTAGCCTACACCGATTCCTTTCTAATTTTGCATATTAGCGTCGTTTACTTTTTGCACAAAGAATATTTTGTATACTGAATTATGCGGCAGTAATTCTCTCTTTTATGATCTGAAATAGACTTAGGTAATCATAGAGTACATTAGTGTTTTGATCATCAATTTCATACACTTGAAGAAATCGAACTAGCAAGTTCTTAACAAGCGGAGGACTCCTTAACCGCACTCCACGACGGCTCAAGTATTACGAACCAACGAATCTTTCCCTGTTGTCGATCCACCATTCTTCAGCCCTTGTCTCGTTGAAAGTCGAAAGGTCGAAGAGAATAGAAACTGCGAGCTCATCGCCATCATATTCCTTTTTACCTACCAGCAATGTAATTCCCTTTTCTCTAGCTCTAGATAGTGGTATTTTGCACAATGTGTCTGCTAGGAATCCTCTGGCTTCTCGAATTCTAAACCTTCCTATTTCATCTGTAGATGACTCAATGTCAAAAAAAGGAATTTCACCTCTCTCGAAAAAAACGAATGGTTCTTCCTTGGCCATTATTTGCACCTTTTGTAAGGACGACTTACCGCGCGTCACAAACATTTCAGTGGATGTAGCTTTCCTGAAAAGATTAGCTTGAGCTATTCCGCTTGACCACTTATTTCCACTTTCAATAAGTTGCGAAGATCCCACATCATTCTCTTCAGAAAAGATAGGGGTTGAAGCTTCAGCTATGTTTTCAGGATTGCTTACGACTTCTACCATGGAATCATCGCCATCTGGTGGCTGGGATTGTTGTGTATCGATTGCCTTTTTCGATGCAGCAGCTTTGGATATTTTTTTCAACAGCTTTGCAAATTCTTTGTCATTCATTTCCGAGAAACTTTTGCCAGAAAATTTCGTGTTCGACTTGCTAGAATGCGGTGCAGTAATTTGTAACTTTGAATCTTTTTTGATGCTATCTAGCCGAGTCTCTTCGTATATCTTCTTTGTGTGTTTCGTTGGAAGGAAGTTGGATTTAGGAGTGAGTTGGGTCTGTTGTTCACAAATGGCCAGCACGTCATCCCTCTGCAGAATGTTCAAATCTTCTTTTTTCTTTCTAGGTTGAGATAGTTTTTCAAGTCTTTTCAGTTGCTCTTCCCTGTTAACATCACTCCTCATTGTTTGGAGTTTTGTATCGGCTTGTTTTTGTAGTTCTTTGATTTCTTTCATTTTCAGCTCATTTGCAATCCGCTCTTTTTCTTTTCTTTCGTTATGTTTTCTCTCTTCCTCTTCAATAGATTTCCTTAGGATCTGATCATGAGCATCTTTTGCTTTTTTCCAAGACAATTTTGCATCGGCAACTCCTGGTGTCCCCGTCATTGAATTCAATTCCTCTTCATCAAGGCGCAACCGAACATCAGATCTCTTTCGCTCTCTCTCCTTTACCCATTCCTCGTGCCGTCGAAACAAACTCTTTCCGGGTGATCTATCCGTCAGATCTCCAGAAGACTCTTTATCTTGTCGACTGTTTTCGTTTCCTCTGTTTGCTTCAAGCTGAATCGTTTGTGCTGCAGATTCTTCAAGATTATATTTTGCACAAACTCGTTCTTTCAGCCGCCCAACTATCTGTTTTGCACCATCTGCGACTTCTCCTTGAAGGAGCGTTCCAAAGAGTGCATCCATATCAATATCAACAATATCATTAAGAGTGGCAGATCGTTGGGTTCTTTTCCTCTTCAGCTTCGCTTCCAATATTGAAATCTGCTGATGAAGTTTTGAAGCATCTTCGAATTCATCATCATGATGTGGTAAAGCATTCATATCTTCAAAGTCCTTAGAAATTTCGTTATTGATTGATGAAAGAAGTTGCCGTTTTTTCAATGCCTTTTCGGCACGGACTTGTTTTGCCCGCTCTTTATCCACATCGTTTTCGATTCCACGGCAGCTGGAAGCATTTTCAACGCTTGTCTGCGAAGTAACTACAGACATTCCATCACAGTCCAGCCCTCCAAAAGTCCCAGACATTGAAGATGTGATGTCATTCAATTGAACACATTTGGTGTCTTGACGAACAAGCCTTTCAACAGTCCCGATCCGTTTTCCCTGGAAAGACCGCGTTGTTGCAAAAAGATCATTTTTCACTTGAACTCCACCAGGTAACGGCAGTGCTTTGAATGATGTAAGCAACCGAGATTCTTCCTCCGCGGCTGCGGCTGCCTCTGCACGCTTGACCTCTTTCAGAGCTGCACGTTTAGCTGCCTTCATTTCAGATGGATCAAACGAAGAAATCTGATTTGATGTAGTGGTGTGTTCTGAGTGTAAGAGTTTCGAAGGATCATCTCCTTGGAGGCGGACAGTTGCTATCAGTTTGTCTAATCTAGCACGGGCTTCTCCTTCCCGCAACAAAACTGCCAAATCACCACTCTCGCGATGAGAGGTATCGATTGTTCCATCGAGGTTGAAGTTGCCTGGGTTGAAATCTCCACCACTTCTCATGGAGACCTCACCCCAAACGGGCTTTTCGCGTGGAATCGCAATGAGAGAGTTGCCGTTGGACCCATCTCCATCATTTTCTAAAAGCTTATCCTCAGTAAGACTGGTCTCCTGTAAGAATCTCGACATGAATTCACCTTCATTCCATTGTTGATTCAATTCCGACCTTACAGGATGGCGGATTCGAGGTGGAAAAGAAGAGAAGCCTCTTTCATCAAATGGGTCATTGCTCTGATCTTTGGAAACGTATCGGCCCAGTATTTCCGAGTGTGCTCCCGCTTCGGCCAGCAGGGCACGGCCCGTCTCTATCATGGAGTAAACATCTGTCGAAGATGGGCTTTTTGGAGGAGATTCTTCTTTTTTACTGTACGATTCAATCAAACTCTTTTTCTGGTTGAGCAATCCATCCCGCCGCCTCTGCAAAGATGCCCGCGCCCATTGGATAGTTTGGTCGACACTGGAATCGCATGCGCCATCCATGACATCAAATGAGGAATGACTGTTGGAACGGAAGATGTGTTTCACGTCCTTGTTCCATTACCTAGGTCTCGAACAGCACTGAATTTGTGCAACGGCTCGAGTAATTCAGCCAAAGACATGAATGATTGGATCTCAGTCACGATATTGAAATGAGAATAAAATTGAATTATTTTCAAAATTGAAAATTCGAAGTTTCAAATTTCAATTTCAGCTGTTATGTAATCAACTGTTAAATACGAATAAGAACATGTCAAAGTCCCTTGATTTTCATTTGTTAGGGCAATGGTCGAGCCTTGGGTCGAGTAAGTGGTCACGTACTATCTAAAATGGCGCCATCGACAGTGCTTGCCTCGCCTACTCTAGATGGCTTCAAACAATCATACAGGAAATTTTAGACTCGGGAAAGAAAGAATTTGCATCATTACGTATGAATATTCAGAATTTTTTACCTTACAATGATTCCAATACATACTTAGGAAGAATCTGTAATGTGCAAGTTTGAATCTGTAGATTTTTCACTTGGAGCTATACCTCTGAATAAAGACAAAAACACGAGCACCAATGCTGCAAATGTCCCTATTTTTGAGAGGAAATGGCCCCATGCTAGAAATGATGCGCCTTCCATTCAAAGTAACAATGTCGTCATCATTGCACGCCATGAACTGGAATTTGCCATAATTTGTGGGTAAATATTCAATCTTTGCTGCCAATTCACTGCAAGAGTGTTCTGGGCCTCCAACATTACAACCAAGATCCCTAACAGACATTCCGAGCGTATCACTAATGCCAATTGATGAATAAATTTTCTCGGCGTCTTTTGATGCTCGTCCAAACGTGCATATTGACGACACAGATATAGCTCTGAAAGATTCGTTACAGCCTCCTTCCCCAAATTCTTCAGCCAGTTTAGGGGCACTGGAACCTGCATAGACACAGCTCGCATTTCTACACAATGTTATAAATTTTCCCGCCTCCCAGGAAAAATCACTTCCTTTTAATCCGATAAGCAATGCACTCTGAGAAGGTAGAGATGACGGAGCAAAGTCGGATATGCTAACACATGCCGGCAACACGGCAAAATATTTACTGAACGAATTGATTGAGGTCAAAAAAGAATTCGATCCAGCTTCTAGCTTTTGAGTAATGTTTCCAAAAAGCTTGTCGTCGTTTGATTCTGCAATATCCTTCCTTGTTGCCAATATGGTGACCTTGAATTAAAAGACATTTAACCAAAATTGCTATCATTAGTGAAAAAGCGCAAGAAAAATAGGTAACATTCTTCACACTCACCTTGGACGTGCCTTTAGTCCCACTAGAGAGCATCATTGCACATTCTGTCTTCAAAGCATTCCACTCCTTTATTGTTTTTGGTAACTTCTTCTTCACAGGTTCCACAGGTGCAGCATCGCCAGCGGGATCCGACGATTTTCCGCCAATAGGCTTCTTCTGGTTGTCGCCGTCTTTGTCGTGTTTTTTAGGAGCACCCGGCTTCTTTTTCTTCTTCTTGGCAGGCTTTGGAGCTGGAGGAGGGATTTTTCCTTCTGCAATATCTTTCTTCTCCTGCTCATAAGCAGCTGCGGCTTCTTCACCCTCTCGTTGAGCCTTTTGTGTGGCTTCTTCACCATATAAAATTAAATGTGCCCATGCGTAGACTGCTGCGGCATCCCATTCGGAGTCAAATGTTCCCAGATAATGATTGGTCCCTCCAAAAGATATTTGAGATTGCCATCTATCATGGCCTTTCCTTGCCTGTCTGCATACGCCTCGGTAAGCGTAGACATAGCGTTTGGAGTTTCCTCCAGTTCGGGATGTTTGCTTGGGATCACGAAGCAATGGCTTCACATTTTTCGGCAAATCCTGGATTGTAAAATGAAAACGAGACACGAGGTGAGAAAGCTAGAAAAAGGAGAATTCCCAAGCAAATCGATCACACACCATACCTTGATATTGATTACAGAAAGAGCCGGAACGACACTGCTAGCACCTCCACCTAACATTTCAACACTTCTACCAGCTGCTGCGCCATGTGCACTATCTTCATACACAATGCGAGTTCCGTCGGCCCTAAAATTCATTTCTGCTCCTAATATGCCTCTCTCAGTAACAACTTCGTCAAATTTTTTTGCAGCATCTTCTACTGAATCAAATAACAATGGGTATCCTTTTTCCTCATCTTCTTCAGCCTCCTTACTATCATCCATGATGGGTTCACCGTCAATCTTTACAAAGTGTTTCCCATTTGGCTTTGATGTAAAATAAAATTAAAAAAATAATGAGAATGCAATTGGAATTCTCGTGTGCCAGTCTAAATTCCATTCTCGTGAGTTCTTTGTTCTTACCTTGACCCAAACGCCCTTATAGCCAGGTACTCGAAATGATCCATCCTCATCTTTGTCGGCCTGTATCCCTGCTGCTGCGAGATTCTTCGCTTGCTTCTGTTTGGGCCCTTTGGAAGAACCAATACCTTGTCCAACAGTGGGAACACCTCCACCCAACGATCCTTGGCCGCCACCTATTTGCCGACAAATCAAAGAAAGACAAAAAAGAAAATCATGAGAAGTTGCAGAAATCCAAAACACAGAACTAAGAGTACAAAACAAACCAACAAACCTTCAATCACCCCACAATTCCTCTCATGATGAGTCCTTGCCTGCGAAGTCCCACAATCCCCCCCACAACTCCGACATAACCAAGTCCCAGGAGGTGCATGCAACGCCGCAATATGCTGCCTCAACCCCTGCTCACTCCCAAACGACCGTCCACACCGCACAGCGGCACGATAGGCCGCTGGACCGGCCACCATTCCCCCGGCTCCTGAGGTGGTGAGACTGGAGGCTGTGACGACTTCTTCACATACAAAGCCGGAGGCATTGAATGTTTTTAGGGCGTTTAATATTGGGTCTAGGGAGATGGATCCTAGATCACTGAATATGGAGGATGTGCGAACGAACCATCCTGCAGCAAACAAATAATGATTACAGGATGAAATAATGATGAGATATGCGTCTGATGACAGGAGAAATAAAACCCCCTATCTACTGAAAGGATTAACTTTCTAATCCTCACCTGCAGCAAACTTTCTTGACTGAGCAATCTTTTGCCCCGTTACCCACCCCGTCAACTCATCCTCAAACAAATCATAATTCATCGACCGCGACGAAGACAACTCCCCCTCCATACTCTTGATCGCCGACGAATACAAATCCCATCCTTCATTATCTGGATCGTGAACCACTACGGATCGAGCAATCAAGGATCGAATGTAGGCCATGCTTTTATTGCAGTTGTAGACTCGGCTTCGCTCCCAGTCATCGCGGACTACTTCGGTGAATTGGGGGGTGAAGAATGATAGTAGGGAGGGTACAGGAGCCTTGTGAATGAGCCCTCGGTATTCATTGTGCATCTTCGAAGCTAAAAGGATACGATGCCGTGCTGTCAGCCCCACTAACAGTTTTCCTCGCTTGTTCCCCTCTCCTTCTTTCTTGCTGGAACTACTAGTACTATTAGCATTGTTAGCATCACTCTGCAACGACTTTTTATTATCTGCCTCAATCCCCCCATCATCCTTACTAAAATCCCAATATGTATGCTGCGCTCCCACACCACCCCCACCACCTCCAGCACTACCAAAACCACCACTTACTCCTCCCATACCTGCCCCATAATCACTATTATTCCAAATCCCTCCCTCCCAAACCTTCCCAATCGACCCACTCGCATCACAATGAGCACACCCCAACCAACTCATTCCATCATCCAACACCACTGCCTGAAATGGAATTTGGCAAAAGTGGACATAATCTTCGACGAACGCCGCATAGGTTGTGAGAATGACGTGATAGGGGGAATCGGGGAGTCCAGAGAGGAAGCAAAAGGGGGAGTTGGGGGAGGGTGAGGAGGTACCAAAGTGTTTGCGGAGGCGTCGGCGTTTGGATTTGGGGCCATTGTAGGGGAGGACGCGGAGGAGGACTTGGTCGGGGTTAGTGGGGAAGGATTCACTCCCATGAACTCCACCGGATGATGCCCCATTCTTGGACACTACACCAAGACCATGCCCTAATTGGCCAAACACTGCTGCAAAGGATTCAAAGTCTTCACTCCCCGTAACAATTAAATGAGGACCATAGTTGGGATACCCCCGTATCGAGGAGGGAGTAGATCGTCCTGCCAATCGAAGATCTTGCCATTGCACATATTCCTTGCCTATACTCTCAGGAATGGCATTGAGATGAGTCAGATTGGGAACTGCCAAATTCTGAAATAATTCTGCAACGCGAAATGCACGATTTTCCCAGTCTAAATCATGAAGAATGGCATGTCCTGGGCCAGTTTTCAATACGGAGAGCATTCGTGGGAGGCAACGGTTGGTCCATTCCATCGATTCCATTGAAGCGTTGGGATTTTTCCAAGGAGCAATGGATGGGCCATCGGTGAGTTCCCGTTTGTGATGGTTGTGCAAGTGGTGTTGATCAAAGTATTCCATGTCATCAGAGTCTTCGTCTTCGAAATCAGTGCCCAAGGCTTTATGACTACCGCTACTACGATCCTCATCATCATCGGAATCCATTAGTGAAAATGGATTGGGAATTACCAATGGGAGTGAATGGGCTGGTGCCACTGAATAACCATGAGTTAGAATGCTGCTACTGCTCCCAATTCCACCTCCGCCACCTCTGTAACCATTTTGAAACAAAATTGACTCTCTTCCAATCCGACTCAGTGCTGAATCCATGCGAAATTCTCTTCGTCTATCACTCCTTCGTGCTGCTCCATTGGCATGATCCAATACTCTATTTCCTAGTGTTTTCGCTTGGACTAGGACGGCTCCCATGTTGACTTTCATTTTTAGTTTCTTCTTTTTTGTCGAGTCTTCTGACATTCCACTACCACCTCCACCAGCAACGCCACCGCCAATTTTGTTCGTATCAGCATCATCCTCATCCTCTTCCTCGTCTGTACCCTCCTGTTCATTACCACCAATACCACTACCATGCCGATAATAACTCTTGTCATTTTGAGGTACGTCCAATGGATCAATATCCCACTTCTTCTTTTTGGATGGAGTAGTTGAACTTTTAGTGGGATCTGGTTCATAATCATCCAAACTTTCTCGCTTGACAACACTTCCACCAGTTCCACTTTCTCCCCTTTCTACTTCCATTGCATCCCAATCCTTAATGCCAACATCGTTTCCAGTAAAATCAGGAGTCAAACCCTGAAAAACAACTGCAGCCGCAGCACACAAAATGGCACGTGCCACAGTGGCACGATTGTCAATGTGAGCTGCTGCTTGGATGGAGGAGGAGGGACCTCCGGCGATGCATGCTGTTTTGGTTGATTTTTGAATTTGCGGGGCCTGTTGGTTTTGGTTGTGGTTTTGGAGTGTTGGTGTCATTGGAGTCATGGGAGATACATTATCATTGGGTTCATTCTTGATCTCGCTTTTGATGTCACTCTTTCCAATAGATTTTGTAGATGAATCTCGAAATAATCCACGGAAATTGCTATCAGCAATATTGAAATCATTGGTTGGTTCAACTTTGATTCGTTTTTTTGGTGAAATTCCATCTCTGTCATCTCCGCCATCGGCATCGCTATCAGCATCACTACCTGCATCGGACGGTCGTCGTTTTAGGGGAAGAGATGGATCAGATTTGATGGGAAATGATGGATCAGCCTTGATGGGAATATCATCTTCCTCTTTTTTGACATCCTTCGCATCGTAGTCTTTTTCTAGCATTCTACCAGGAGGCGATGAATGACCAGAATTACCGGCAGAAAGTCGTCCAGCATCTTTGGAGACAATGCCAGGAGAACCCAATGCTGAACCAGGGGAAGATTTCCCAGACTGTACTGATTGAGATGATGCCAGTCCTCGAGGAGAGGGGGCATTTCCACCATCAATACCACCAGCAACCGCGCCACCACCTCCTGCCCCACCAGCACCTGGCAACGCAATCCCACTATTGACACTAGTCACACTCAGCATATTCGGCGGAACATGAAACCAAGGAATAGTTGTATTCTTCTTCAAAAACGACGGTGCCGTCCTTCCACTAGCCACCTTCAAACTTTGCATACGAGAAGTTCGAATGGCTTCCATTGCTTGAATTAAGGGTGGAGAATACCATCCTCCCTTAGTTGCATCGGGGTTAGTTCCAGTGGTGGCGTTGCCCAATCCGCCGCCGCTGCCTGCACCAAACCCACCGCCGCCCCCTCCAGCATCGGCAAATGCCGCGGCCAAAGCTCGTTTGTTCCCCCTTACAATTGAAAATGAAGCTGCATTGAATGCCCGTCGGACATGTTTGATATTCAATGGTTTTAAATCATCTCTGCCCACACCAATGGCGTCGTTATCCTCATCGCTACTGCTGCATTCGTCATCGTCATCATCCGCTTCATCGCCCGATTCTTGGGCAATATAGGCAGCTAGGGCGATATCGTTGGGTAAAAGGGGGTTGAGTATTTCTTCAATTGGAATGAGAGAGGTCGATGGTGATGATGTGTTGAGCCCGTGAGTGGGGGGTGTCGCATGTGTCGTATGTGCCGCATGTGTCGTCGGCGGAGGAGCAGGAGCAGCAGGGTTAGGTTTGGAATTGATTATCGAGGTTATGGCATCTCGCACCCTCCATGCTCCACCTGCCGAACCTAGAGTACCAAAGGATTCGAGGGGAAATGATGTCGAGGCGGATGCTGACGATGACAACGACTGTGATGGCGACGATGCTGGTGCCGGCGGTGCAGGCGTTGTGGCTGCCGCCGAGTCATGTGCAGGAGCGGATTTGGACTCTGGCCAGTCAATTTCGTCAGGGAGTAAACCTAGTCGAAGTAAGAAGTACTTTGAGAGTAACTCTTTCTGATCTTGGTTGGGTTCGGTTGAGTCCGCCATGGTGTTGAGTGTACTTATGTTGAATGTAGGGTTGATAAAAATTACGAAGTCGAAATACTTACTTAGGTCGAAATAATCAGGTCGAAATGATCAAATTACAAGCCAAATTACAAACTTGCCTTCTAGATACATAGTGACTTACGTGCATATAGTACTGTAACTTTCAAACATGAAAGGTAATTTATCTTACACGTGGAGTTTATCCGCTTTTCCTCAAAACAAAATCTTGGACCCATATCATCCTGTGGCCTGCCCTCACATCTCCATCATCCATCCTGGCAACAAACCATGTGCAACCAGCCACTAAAACACATGCATCACAAAACA
>JALLOT010001932.1:0-13777 GCA_036939595.1 Thalassiosira livingstoniorum | reverse complement strand
TTCTCCTTCAGTACCTAAAGGACATGGGAGAGGTGATGGATTTCAACATGCACACAGTGACAGTAATGATCCAGAAAAAGTGTATGATCTCCAAAATTCTACAGAGAAAAGTCAACATAGCTAAGAAGCTTTTAATCTGGAAAATGTAGAAAATCAAGATCCAGAGTCTTCTGAGCCTCACACAAGCAAAAGTGAGAATGAAAGTAAAAATGTTGAACATTATCAAGTTCAAAATGATGGTAAATCTGCTTTAAACTCAGAAAAGATTCATAGCAATCAAGGAAATGAGGGTGATTAAATAATGAAAATAATAAAAACTAGTATGGGGAATTTAGTTTTATGAGTAATTCTTTTCAAGAAATTCTATATTTTTAGTGACACGGGTCATTCTTTGAAATAGTACATCAACGTTCTATATTTAAGAAAAAGAGTATGATATTTATTTGACTGTTTGTTTTTATATTACTTGTTTTACACTCCATTGATCTATTCCCACAACATCAAATATTATCTGTTTCACAGCTTGTAATTATTATATTATTATGTTCCTTCACAATACCATGATTATCACCAATTGGTGCTTTCAAAAGTCAGCTTAGCAACAAAATGTGATACAACCAAGAGATGATACTAATGAGTAATACTGACAGTGACTTAACTGGTGGTGTCATTGACTGGTTATTCTATTAGCTTGAGATGCTGATGGATGTTGTTGTCATCAACTTGAGTTTCTGGTCTGCATTGTAGACATCAAACATAACTCATGGCCGCCATTATCATCTAATTATGCACTAGCTAGTTGGTTTGAGCTAGACTAGGCTACGGCGATGGAAAAGACCATTTTGGATATGAATCGTGTCATTTAGGTTAAAAGTCTAGAAGTGAGATTAAAATAAAATCATCCAGTGTCGAGCAATCAAGGTATTGCCAAGAAAAAGCTAAGTTGCTAATTATTTAGTGACACCCACTCAACACTCCCCCTCAAACATGTGGAATCCGATTCTACATGCTCGCAAAGAGGGAAAACAAATTCAGTGAATAAAAAGTTTCAGAAGAAACGAAAATATGACCAACTGCATAAGGTTGCATCCACAGGGTTGCATCTTAAACACGTTGCCCAATCACACTATGTTGACCAGCAGCCAACCAGTAGTGATTGTTGAATAAAAGAGTGAAATTAATGGCGACTCAACCAAAAGCAATGAAGGTTTTGGTTGGCCCCGTTGACACTCGCAATCGCTTTCCACCACAGGTGCAAGGAAATTGCAAAAGTGCCACACAACTCACGGGTTGTTAAAGAAGCCAAAAAAAGAGGTGCTGCAGCTGCAGTACTAGGAGTCACTCCATTGGTCCTTGCCCAAAGGGCTTAGAGTACAGTATGAATACTGTGTACTCTAGCCCATTGCGCTTGGACCAACTTCGTTGCTCCTCTTACTGCTCCACTGCCCCTCCTCTCCCCCTCGAACAAACAAAAACATATTTTGTTGATTCGCACGAAAACGAAGTTGATGAAGTTGCAACATAGGGTCGGGAGGGAGGGAGAAAGATCTTGGGGTAGCCAACTGTATGGCTCCCCCTCAAACAAAGGAAAGGGTGGCAAAAGGTAGAAAAAGAAAAGAGACGCAATGGCTTGCTACATGCCATCGGCTCCCCCTGGTGAAAAGAAAGGATGGTCTCGTTCTCAAAAAGAAAAGGGTCTCCTGACAATCTCAGCCTCGAGCTGAGAGGGAGGTCACACGTAATGCAATCCTCATTAATGTGCGATCTTGAGACTTGGGTTTTAATGACTATAGTCTTGCTCCCATCTTGGGGCATTTAAAAGTACAATGCACAGGGATTGTTCTGTGTCATTGTGCCATTGGCGGCTCATGGCTTGAGGAGGGTAGCGAACCCCCACTGATGGACTTCAACTTGAGGGTTTAATGACGCAAAGTAGGCACGTTGATCGGCGTCACGCAGCCGACATGGCGGAGGACGAAGAACAGGGCAAAACAAGGCAAAAGACTGGCTTGGGGAGAGAAGCCGAAGTCAGCTGCCCCGAGCATCATCAGCTTGTGGGGTAGAACTTGAAAGAGGTCAGATGAAGGACCAGATGAAAAATGGCACAGGTGGGCCAAGACGAAGCTTGAGCGACAAAAATTCGAATTTGTCGTTCAACGAAGAAACGGATGAACTTGAAAAAGAGCCAAATGGTCAGGGCTCATGAAGGTCAATGGTAGTGGTGGCGCTGGTGCCTGGCTCATTGGTGGAGCCAAGGCATAACAGTAACAGAGACATCACCAAGCCATCGCGCGATCGTACGAAGATGGGCATGAAGAATGATGCAATCGTGCGCACGATGGTGGCGCTGCGGTGGCTCGAAGGTGAACACAACAAGCAGCAGAAGGTAGAACTTAGGAGGAAATGGAAGGAGTGATGGCAGTAGAAGCAGCCATCCACCCCAACACTGACAGAAGGATGGTCAAAGGAAGGCGACAATGACAATCATGTCGCCTCCTGTAGCTTATCGTCGTTCCAGACGTCCGAACGATTTCAGGGTGGTGATGGTGACACAAACTCAACAACCAACAAGAAATCCTGGTGTTGTGGTGGGTGTGGTGGAGATGCACAAAGTTCGACAGCTTTAAAACACACCCAACAACCAACAAGGCGGAAGACGAATGCGATTATGGTCCTCGCATCGTAAATGGGACTCAAAAGTCGAGGGAGAAGTGCCATGGTTGAGGGTGACACAACAACCAACAACACAGGAAAAGGAATAGATGGGCGGCTGTGGCGGCGGCTAGAAGAAGTAGCTACGCCAAAAAGTAACAACCAACTGGAATCATGGTGATGGGAAGAAGGTCGGGGTGATGGATAGCGTTCGCATCACCCCTATTTTAGTTTAACGACATTTCGGACGAACAAACCATACGCTGAACTATATTATCCGGCGGCATTGACGCAACAACCAACCAGAAAATACCAGTGCACGGTCGTGATTGCTGGGGGGTTGCATTTCTCGATGTCACCATGGCAATCAAACAAGTGGCAGACGCGAAACACAAAATTACCTAGTGTTCTCGTCGCCATTGTGGCACGAGTTTTACGTCATCTCCGGGGACGGACTTCGAGACTTGTTCTCCACGCGACAATAAACCTTGAGGCAAACCAAAAAGACGGTTGGGCTCATAACCTCTTGAGTAGGTATGACCGCCATTGTTAGTTGAATTAAGGCGCTAGAACTAGTTGGTTCGTGCTAGTCTAGGCTATGCGACGGAAAAGACCATTTTGACTATGAAAACATGTCATTTACTTAGTTAGGTCTAGAAGTGCGATAGAAAATAAAATAATCAAGTGTCAGCGATCATACATCGCTAATAAAAGGCTTGGCGACGTACACACTTGACACTTGCCAAATGTTTAGTCAAACATCTATCCTTCACTGAGAAAGAAGTTTCTTTCCCTATGATATTGCAGAATTTAGTGACAGGAGAAGTCTTTTATCCATCATTTGATAATAAGAGCTATTCGTATGCTCCTTTATTGGTCTCTTGTAGGTTCTTTTGTGGTTCGTTTTATAGGTTATTTCATATGTTCTTTTGAAAGTTAAAAATGTGCTTCAAATTTAATCTTTTGAAAATTCTTTTGGATGTTCTTTTGTTGATTGTTTTGTAGTCTACGGGGTTGCACTGGCAAAAAAAATGAAAAAAAAAACATTCCATCTGGAATCATGTTAAGATTCACATACAGTTAGATGATGACAAAACAGAAACTTCATAGTACATTCAGTTTGACCCTATATACACAAAGATATTATCAATCCTAAATTGCACTGAGATTCACATACAGTTACAGATTATCATTTAAAAGAGCTCTCTTTATGTTCTGCTCAAGAATAAGCTACGTATCTTCAATCATTTTTTAGTTTCGACTGTAAAGATTTTTGTTATGAACAGCATAAAAAGCCAAAAATTGATCTTAGAGAAGAGAAGAAATGACAAGTCTTGCCAATGAGTCCAAGAACAACTAATTTGAATAGTTTTGAATTCAAAAATGGTTGCCAAAGTTATTTTTATTGTTGTACCTCCAGAACTTTTGAGGTCACAGTCTGTAACTAGGTTCGGAAAGGTATCGAGCGCAAAGTGTATTAATCATAATAATAATTTTGGTGTGCTGTCAAAATATCACGTTATTTATGAACAATATTTATAGTACATGAAAAGATTTTTATTGGCATCCCCCCTAAATGTTTAAGTATTCCTCATTTACGAAGAAAACTCGTTCAGACCAGAGCTTATTTCTTGATCAGTTTTTTATTCTTCATTAAAAGATTGTCGACATGTTTGACTTTTGCATCAGCTCCCCAATCATGATACCTGTCACGAGAACGCTTGAAGTATAAAATGGCAAGATCAAAGTGGCCATCTTCGAGGAAAAAATGTCCTGCCAGTTCACAAGCCAATGCCTCTTCGTGAACCAATTTGTGTTTTGATGCAGATGAAATAGAAGCCTCAAAAAAATGTCTTGCACTTTCATTTTCTTTCAAGCAATAACATTTTTCAGCTTCCAAAAGAAACCATTTATTCTCAAAATTCCACGTGCTGCCACAGTCTGACCACTTTTCCAAAGTTGATAGAGCGCGATTACCCCTCTCGAACCAAATATTACTTTCTTTCTTCTGAGCGTTACCTCTTGCTATCCAAAAAGAGGCAAGACCTTCATAAAAGGTATTCGGAGCATGGCACATTGGCATGAAGAAAAGAATCGGCGAAAACTCAAAATATTTCTCAGCAAGTTCTTTTGTCTTGTCGTACTCATGGAAGATGAAAGAATTGTACATTTTGTTGAACTTCGCTTGTCTGGAAAGTAGTATGTTGTGTTGATACAAAGCACACTCTTTTTCAGTGTCTTCGCTGACTACCCTTCCAAGAACAGTCACAATTCCCTCATCTTTCCCAATCATGCACAGCAATGACCTATAATTTGGCAGTGCCTGTGCCGTCCATGTAATGTTGTTACATTGTTTCATCATATTGAGGCTGTCTTCCATTAATGTTTTTGTACTTTGAAGGCTTTCACCGCCCCACAACGCAAAAGAATTGCGGAACAAAAGGCATAAGGTTGCAGAGTTGGAATCTCCGGATTCCAACCCAATCCTGTGACCGCGAAGAATGAAGTCTCCCAAGCTTTGAATAGGCTCCACGTAAGCCATTAATTGGCTCCCGATAGCATAAACCTCAGATGCCCCTTCTTTTGTACCTGGAGTTTCATCGTTATTCAAGAGATTCAATGCCACTCTTACGTAACGATAGCCCTCCCTGACCTGACCCAAAATACCAAGCAGTGAACCATAGAATACAAAAGCATTGCTAGAGAGTGAGCTTAATCCATGAGTCAAGGTCAACTGCACCATCATCAGTGTAGCTTCAGGTTGTGAGGAGGGGTTCGCAATTCCAAGCAAGAATTGCACCCTTGCTAAAAATTTCATTGCCATAATTTTGGTCGGATCCTCCATTTTCTTTAGAGAAAGTATATCAGCGTCGCTGTATCGAGAAAGCATAACTTTGGTGTCAGTTAACAGACCATCTTTTTCCCAAGACGATCCTTCGCCAACTATATGTACCCCTAACTGACACAGCACTGATTTCCCGTTTTCGATCGCCTCAGGAAATTTGGACACTGCTTCCAAAGCTCGCAACGTAGCATACATCACAGTCAACTTATCGTCAAAGAACGTCACGTTGGCAATAACTTGATCTGATAAAATTGCAAGACTGGAAAAATCCCCAATGGCAAACGCGCATTTGACCGCCTGTGTGTGGAGATCCAAGCTCAGCCCATAATTTTCTTTCCAATGACCCTTCCTCAAGAATGAAATGCCATGATCATAGAAAGAAAATGCTGTTGCAAAGTCAAACCTAAAAGAATGAAAAGGAAACGTTATTAAGCATTAGGTTTTGCCTTCTTTGATAATTGATCCAATCAACCCAACATACCTGTCGGCGGATAAATTTCCAGCCTTAAGATTTAATTCAGCAAGCATCGCACTTTGGGATCGACCTGACATTGCGCTCGGCCCTATGGCAGTGAGAAAAATCAAAGAGCAAATAACAAATATTCAGCAATACCATCAGCAACCATTCAATCATTATGACATCATTCACTTCTCACCTCCTCTGTTGACTTGATCCGCTGCTGCGAGTAGCATGTCATCGTCGCCCTCATTTTGGGCTACCGACGAAAGAGTAACCCCGTAGTTCAAATGACGTAGGCACCGATCCTGGTATATGTTTTAGGCACAAAGAAGAATAAGATTTTATCGATATTGAACACAGAACGGGCTTGTTCAATATCATTACTTACCTCCGGCTTCATCATTTTGTAAGCCGTCTCTTGCACTCTGTCGTGTGCAAAGCGCCATTGTTCCCCTTGTTTGTCCATGAGTCCAGCCTCAACGGCAACATCAAGTGGGCCTTGCAAGGAAACATTCAAAGATCTTTCGAGAACTTGAAGGGTGGACACATCTATGCAAGCGCCAAAACAAGATGCAAGGCACATGACCTCTCTTACATTGTCAGGTAGTGTTTTGATAGTGCTCGTTAACACTAGAGCAACATCATCAGAGATGCCCCTCGTGTTTATTCTGTCCAAATCCCACTCCCATTTCCGACGGCTGGGGCTAACGAAAAGCAATCCTTCGTTGTACAACGAGCCCAGCAAGTGTATCACAAATAAGGGGTTCCCTTGAGTTTTGTGATATACGACGTCAGACAAAGGACGCGTTAGACGAGGTGACAAGAGCAAAATGTCTGAGATCATTTTGTTGACATATTCTTCCTTCATTCCACTTATTTCCAAATCTGTAACGTTCTTTCCAAACTTATGGATGTTGTCCAAAAAGTTGTTGAAAGAAGTATGGCCATCGTATTCCCCATCACGGAAAGATCCGAGGAAGAAAAGACGGGTCTTGTTCTTGGAGTACTGAAGTCGCAATAACAATTGGTGAAGGAACCGGACAGATGCAGAGTCCGCCCATTGTAGATCATCCAAAAACAAAGTGGTGCCAGTTGAAGATACACCGCAGACTACTTCTACGAAAGTGCCTAAGAAATATTGGATCCTGTTCTGGGCATTGGAAAACTCATCTTCCACCGAGCCGACGACTGCATTAGGATGAAAGAGGCTCTTTAAACTTGGAATCAATTTTGCCAAAGTGCTTATTCCATCTTGTCCTATATGTTGCCAAATTTCACTTGAGACGGATTGAAAGTTTCCTTCCTTCACCAATTCACTGCAATAATTATCGAACGCAGATGCTATGGCTGAATAGGGATTCGCTTGCTGGAGCTGATCAAATTTCCCTGACAAGAATTGTCCTCCTGTCTGCTTTGAATGCAACGCAATCTCTTGCGCAAGTCGTGACTTCCCGCTTCCGGACGGACCCGAGACCAATGCCACAGAAATACCCGACAGCGATTGCTGATACACCTCCATTAACTTTTGCATTTCTGCTGCCCGACCATGTAACGAGTTCCCTACTTGAAGTCCTCTTTTGATCATTTCATTTATGTCTAGATTGTTGAGAATTCTTTCAACATTACCAGACATCCACTCCAGGTCATTCAAAACACTCTCCATTGATTCATATGCATGCTCTCCGCTGATATCCCCGTTGATGGAATCAATCATGTTTGCAACGAGATCGCAAATGCAAGAGGGAAGTCCCGACAGTCTAAGTGGTTGAATAGAAATATTGCGTTCATTGGTAGAACTGTCACTTCGAAGAAGTTTCTTGTTTCGAATCGATTGCATCCGATCTACGTCATCGTTTTCGGTGTCATCGAAGTTGAGGGCGTCCACAATATCTAATGCGCATGATGAAAGATCGATCGTTTTGCCTTCTTCCAGACCAATAGGTTCGTAAAGTTGCCCATCAGTTGCATCCATCCCCCTTGGAGCTCCTTCTGGTGATAAGTTTATTTCCTCGCTTGCGGTAACCGCTCTTGAAAAAGTAGCTCTGTCTTTGAAAGATTCCTGGTGAAGAAATCCAGGAAGATCGATCGCTCATGATGAAAGATCGATTTCTTTGCCATTTTCCAGAGCAATAGGTTCGTAAAGCTTGTCATCAATTACATCCTTCCCTCTTGGAATCCCTTCCGGCGAGAAATTTATCTCCTCGCTTGCGGTAACCGCCCTTGAAAAATTAAAACCGCCATTGAGAGATTCCTGGTGCAGAAATTCAGTCAAATCTCCTTCCGTGTGGTGCATGTCATGAGAAGTGTTGGCAGAAAGTTCATCGGGGCGCAAACCCCCCGAAAAAAGTTCATAAAACGCAATACCAAGGGAGAAAATCCTTTCGTTCTTCGTCATATCGTTGCATTGATGGCCACCAAAAAGATAAGCACGGTCTATGTCAAAGATAGCATCGTTTTCATTTCCCCGATCAATATCATTAAATCTAAGACTGATCGGCTTTGATTGACCGTCATGGTTCATTGCACTGTTGGTGGAAGTTGACAAGTTCACAAGAATATGATTCGACCAATGTGTGAAGTGAGCACTGATGTCGTTCTGCGTAGGAGATGAGAAGAAGTCATCTTTACTCTCAGAATCTTGGGCCTTTTCGAGCTCACTGAGCTGAAGGGCCAACGAGCAACCAATTTCGAGTGCTGCTTTGAGATAGGCACTGGAAGTAAGAAACGGGTTTTGTGTGGGTTTTGGAACGGTTTGATGAGCAAAAACATTATTCCACAAAGTGGCTTTGGCTTGATCAACCCATTCTTTCAGTGGAACGCCCATTTTTATTTCTCCAGGACTCTTTCTTGTGATGCTTTCCAAGCCGTTGGAAGCAAAATCATTGCTATCGGGTTTGGAAATGATCATGGCGAACGCAATTGGCCTTTGTTGATCTCGCTCAATTTGCTATTGTCAAAAACAGGGATTGACCAGAATTGACAAAAAATAATAATCAGAGATAGATATCCATTGCTTCTCCATTGCTTCTATCTAATGCTAAGTAAGGCTAAGTACTACGAGTAACTACTACACAATACTACTACCTACTAGAGTACCTACTGTAGTCTTGACTTGCTATGACCAAAAAAATTTGTTTTGGTNATCGAAATTTCACGAAAATTTCCGGGATATATGCCGCTACGCTGACCCTCCCGCTCGGTGATAGTGCCCGCCCTTAGGTGGCTCCCACTCATCACGCTCATCACGATTTTCGAAATCGAGATTTCACGAAATTTTCCGGGCTGACCCTCCCGCTCGGTGATAATTCCGGGTCTAAAAGTATTGTACTGTAGTCTTGACTTGCTATGACCAAAACAAATTTTTTTGGTCATCTAGGGACATAGGGAACCTTCCAGATTGATTTATTGGGTCAAAAAACCCCCAAATGCAAATTTTCAAGCTGAAAATACCTCGTTATTTGCCCTATATAAACCAATATTTTTACTAGTTTTCAACAATTTTGAGTGAATTTTTTTACTTTTTTGAGCAAATTTAATCTGATTGAGGAAGTAGAAATAGTAAGTCAATGTGTAAAACTGATGACACAAAACAGAAGTTCTAATTTTGGTTTGAAAAACGTAATTTAAATTTTGCATATACAAATTAAACTTTAATTGTTATTCATCTATGTAGAATTTTGAATCAAACTTTATTTTGTGACTACTGAGAACTCTATGACGTGTCAAAAAATAGTCATAATCTCTGCGTAGGAATCATGTACAGAGTTTCGTACTCGTTCTCAAGAAATTTTCAAATCACGCTTGGATGCAGTTTTCAATGTCGGTTCAAGCCATATGTTCTCATTATTTAAAATAGGAATAGTATATATGTACATACGAATTTTTTTACTGGCTGAGCATTTTCAACATTACAAATAGGCAATATGTACTATGGATTATTTTCATATTATTTTTTTACCCCAACCACCCAACCTGATAAGCCCCGTGAAGTTCATGACCAGACAGAGGCATCCAAGATCAACCCAAGAGATCTTGTTGAGAGTAAAAAATCTCAGCGCCTCAAGCGAGCCTCAGTGATGAGGCTACGCAAATCATCATGCATCTCCTCTCGCTTGAGAGGAGGTGCATTATTTCTTGTTCTTGCGCCTCCATGGCCAGAGCTCCGTTTTCCTTTTTGGTGGCGGTTTCCTTCCCTGCTGGCGAGGCCAGGCACATATGCCCCCTCAGCATTGATGATCTTCTCTATCGCCACCCCCACCTGCTTGATGTCCTCCACTATTCTTTTTGAGGGGGGGACGACCCCAGTCTCGGGGTCAAAAATTCGTAGGTAAGCGCGAGCACCTTCTTTTGGTGTCGCAATAGAGAATGCGCGAGAGTCTGCAGCTTGGTCCATTCGGCCAAAAAGGCCTTTTGTAATTGAACAATGGCTACTTACGCATTCGTGGATGTCCTGGTTTAGTGTGGTGTCCAGTGGCATCATTTCTGGCGAGTTCCCTGGGGGGGCTTCCTTGTTTTTTCCAAGATGGCCATTTATCCCATGCAAAGGATGGATCCATCGATCATAAAATCCTTCAGTTTTCATCCACTCCACGGAGTCTTTGGCCGTGAGTATAGAAAGAGCATCATGGTAAAAAGACCATTTGTTTTCCCACGGAGTGCCCTTGTATGCAATGTCTGTATATTTGACAATGTGTTTTACGAGAGTTTTGATGCAAACAAAGGCTGACATTCCAGCACTATTTTGGATTTCTTTTTCCCAATTGTCCCCATACTTACTTTGGTAAGGATTAGCAGCTCTCCAGTGCTCAATTGGTTCTGGTGGCAAACCTGGCAGAGCTGCTTCACACTCAACAATCCACCTCTCGACCATCGAGGAGCTTACACCGCGAATACCGGCTAATCTACTCCGGCCATCTTCGGTCGCCAGAACATCCTTCATGTTCTTAATTGTGGCAATGCCCATCTCCTTCATAGTTTTTGCACGGCTGTTGCCAATGTAGGGTAAGAAGGAAACATCCTCGCCAAGGTAAGCCTTTTCTTCTCTTGTTTTTGTCACCCAAAATGCACTGTTGCCCTTCAATGCTCTAACCCTCTTGATTTCTTTGTCTTGCATTTTGTTGTAATCCTTTATGGTGAGTATTGTCTTTCCACTGTAGTCGAAAGGCTTTAATCGCACCCCAATGTCTTTTCCACTGCTGTCTTGTTTCATCGCGACACCGAGGCACATGCGGACTTGCTTGTCGTATTTAAATGTGCAATACGTTGCAATCTCATCTGTAATTGTTCCGTTTTCTTCGTAGTCTCCGTTGGCGTCGCGGGGGAATCTGTAATGCACCATCTTTTTGTCCCTACCATGGCCAACGTAACAGTCACGGTGGGTTTCATCCCACCAGCTGATGCCGTGGAGGGATAGGGCCGGCATCTTGTCGGGGTTGTATTGATCTGGTAAGTTTCCGTCGGCGTCTTCGAAGTTTTTTGTGTCGAATTGGACATCGGTACGGCGTACTTGGAACTGTACGCAGAAGTTGTATCGTGCGATGGCCCAACCACTTGTCTTGTCGCTGCTGCCTTGTGGTCTACCCTTTTTTGGAACCTCTTCTTTCGTCATTCGGGAGAGAGCTCCATCGATTGCGCTAATTGTGAAAAATTCTGTGTCGTCACGCCAATCATTTTCCTCGAACTTGTTCGTGTTGATAATTCTAGCAATGTCTGACACTGAAACACCCCACTCTCTCAAATCAGCTATTTGCTTTTCTTCTTCGCTGCCTTTTGCAATAATGGCTTCTCTTCCACCGCTCACTTTCTTGGTCGGATCGTAGAACTGGTTGTTCTCGATGGCTCGGTGAGTATCCTCGATTGTTCTTCTGATCTTTCGCCGTTGACTGTCTTTCATTCGAAGAACATTCTTGATGTGACTAACAATCCCTCCCTCTTTCCCCCATGCGCCATCTCTTCCCCATTCTCCAGGTTCGGGAGCTCGCAGTACAAGACAGTAGTACTCAGAGATCAGCCGCCTGTCTCGCTCCTCGACGATTGTTCAAGATTCTCCCTCCATCCAGCGATCTTGGTAAGTTGTTCCACGATCATCTTCTAGTGCATTTTCTCTATTTGCGATGCTCACCTCATCTTGATCCACGCCTAGGAGTTCATTCAGCTCTTGTTCAGTCGTAGGCTCGATGGCAAGGAAATCTTCGTCGTCGCTGTCAGTATCGCTTTCGGATGGCGTACAATGCAAGTCGGGTAGGTAAGTTGAATCGTCATCGTCACTGTTAACGTTTGTGATGACATTGTTATTGTGAACTCCGGCCACTTGCTCATCTCTTGTACTGTCACCACTCGCCACAGTTGCAAGTACAGGTGGCAATTGACGCGATTGCAGTGCACGGATCCTCTTTCGCTCTTCAGCTTGGGGTTTCCAGTTGCTGCATCTTTTCCTTCGTGTCATCTTGTTGCGGTAGCCCTGGCCCTTCCCTTTACTCTTCTTTTTGGCGGTAGCTGGTGTTGCAGTGCAATCAACGGGCGTGTCCAACATAGTAGAGTGTTCGTTGGGTTCTGGAGATCGATCGGTATTTGTGGTCGCAACTAGAATGGTAGGTGGACTATCAACCGTAGCTGTGTTTTCGTTCGAAGGAGGTAAGGTGCTCCCTGCATCTTCTGTTGCCTTTACTTCAGCTATGAATGTTTCCGCTGCATTCAGTGCGTCGAGAGCATCGTTAGATTTTCCCTCGTCAAAAAAATTAAGACTATTAGAAATCATTGATTGCGCTCTCTGTAAACCATTGTCTAATCTCATCTCACAACGTAGTTTGTCGGCAAGGCTACTTATCACAGACGCCATTCTGCTGTAGAAATCTGCTGCCTCATTCATTGTGTAGATTCTTTTACTTTGTTGCTACAGTTTAATTTTATGAACTAATCAATGGTTCTCACTGCAATCATTATTATTTGATTAAAATGTGAGAAACATCGCATGAGACATCTTCTTGCTCTAAGTGCCATTTTCTTTTTACAAATGGACACTGTTAGCTACAGGAGCATAAACCAGAGTGGCACCTATTCACTGCTTAGTTTTACTTGTTGCTTCGAATGAAGAATGCCATTGTCTCATTTCCACTTTTCCATGTTGGGTTGCTTGATGAAAGCTGCCAACAGATGCCTGAGTGTTTTGATTGAAAAAATAACTCGCAACATTAAGGCCTTTTAATTTTTATCTTTATCTTAAATCTGAAGGTTAATATAAAAAATTAAAAAAATGTCACGCATCAGGATCGAAAAAAGGTGCACTATTCAAAATTAAAAAAAATAGATAATAGGCCTTTTTTGCTGAAACATCAGAAATATTCATTTTTGAGAGGATATGGCACATTGGTGAGGCACTTTACACATTCAAAACATATTGATTCCTATTTCAAAGTGTTACTAACCACTAGCCAACTCAGTGACGATGTGGTTAGCAAAAATCAGAACCAAAAAATATTGATTTTTGACTGAGAAAACTGCCTCACAAGTTGGAATATACCATAGCAATTCAAGACTACAGTAGGAGGTACGTAGTTAGTAAGTGTATCTACTCTAGGACTTTTACTATTAGTAGTCTACTTATACAAAGAATTACTCCTACGCATTGTGACACTACTACTATTACTACTATTTACCTTTTGATGATACTCCTACTGCTGTTACAATAGTATTGTACTACGTACTGGAGTAATTGATAGATAACATGATGTACGCGTACCTTACATACTTTACAATATCAATATTATACTACTGACGTACCTAGTTTTCAACATTTGTTTATGTTTTGCAAAAAATTGAAT
>JALLOT010001931.1:0-13773 GCA_036939595.1 Thalassiosira livingstoniorum | reverse complement strand
ATGCAACTTTTCAAAAAGATGAAACACTCATAATCAAAAGCTGAGCATTCACCATTGCTCTAGTTTTTTTATTGTTGGTGAACACCTCAACATGAGTAACAAACAAGTAATATTTCTTAGAATTTTTTAATGCCTTCTAGATTGCATTACAATAATGAAGACAAAAATTTGCTGTCCAATATGGTATTGTAATGTCAACTTTATGAATATCATTAAATGATAAGTCTTTGAAAGCCAATTAATTTTGTTGATAACAATAATCAAGTAAAAAAATATAAAACATAATTTAAGTTGCCCTCATAATTTTTATTAAATGTATAAATTGGTATGAAGTTTTGTGTTCATTTTAGAAATCAAAGATATGACATTGTAAGTTGTAACACTTAATAAGATTGATGAAAGAGGTTTGACATTTGTTATTAATATTCCAAATAATGATTTATAACCAGTCCATTTTCATTCTTGAGCAAAATTCTGTTTACATGTAAGATCAATTCTCATTTTCTATTCAGAAACATTTTTGGCTGGAATATGCCATCAGAAATAAAAATATAGAAGAAGTTATACAAAAGTATCCATACATACAAATCATAAAAATAGCTACAATGAAACAACTCCAGTAACAAGTAAGAGCATTTTAGACAAATTCATAAGGAAGTCTAAGAATCTCAAAGCTAAAACATAGATTTTTTCTTTTTTCTGGCATTTTTATTTACTAGATACCTAAGAACTTATTACTAAAAAATGTAAGTCAATTGTTTGCCCAAATTCTTGTTCAAGAGAATACCAATACTTTACATACACATCACCGCTCAAAGAATAACTTTTACCTCTCAAACAAAAATTTTTACCTCTTGAAGAAAAAATTTACCTCTTACAAACCAATGATTTTGATTCTTCAAATTTAAAATTTGAATCTGAAAGTAATATGGTACCAAACATGAAAGTGAAAATTTTCACCTAGTCAAATCTCTTGAACATCCATTATGAGGAAGAGGAAAAAAAAGTATCAATTATCATATTATTAGAGTTAATTTATGTAAACGTTTTTAGTTCTTTTTAAATTCCCTCAATCTTAATCAATTTATCTCTAAAAGGTTGATACTCACACTTGAAGAAAAAGGGTAAATTTGTCTTACATTTTGTAGTAATATTTAAGTCCTCACAAAGTTCATCTGGCTGGGCAAACATTTGCAATAAAATTTGTAGTATAGGCCACAGTGAGAAAAACTACAATAAACATCAAACAACAAGATGTCTCATCCTATCATTCTGCAAAAAATGGTGATCCAAACCATAAGTATTGAATGGCAGAGTCATTCTTTCCCTAGTAACTATGATAAAAAATAGTTGTTTGCAGTAAAGATGAAATTTACACTAATCACTATACCACTGTAATAATAATGATAATAATAATGACCATGGAATTTGGATGTACTGGATGGCATGGCTCATTTGATTGTAAAGACACTACATCACAGAATACCACGTTGTTAAGTGGCATTAGGAATGAGACCCTGATGCAGCACAATCAATTGTCATTTCAACCATGGTCTAATTCAATTGACGCAACAGTGGTTGAATGAGCAATTTTTATGTTGGCTCATTCTTTTCACCATGGTCTATGGAGCCATGGTGAAGGTGGTAATTAAAAATAATAAAAAGCAATACAGTACATACATTGTATTTTTTGTTACTCTTTACAAAAGTATGCGTGTTTTTAGGTTTAAAAAAATAGATTCTGAAAAAAACTGCATTCCTCTGTTAATCTTGGTATAAACACACATACCTAAATCAATACTCTATTTTTTGCAGGTAGTTTTATACTTTAAGTGTTCCTGATAATGTGCCTTTTACCTAGGAATGGTATTTTTTCATCATGATGCCTTTGCATAAGACACATCTATACCATGAACTGTTCAAAAAAACTAGGTAAATACTACCCATAGCATACAACAGTATGTCAAATCACCAACAAATTACACCACCAATACTATATATCTGTGTTACTTCAGTCTTATTTACCAGATAATGTGGTGGTATCAGGACAGAAGATGAACAGCAAGACAACTGATAGTGATAGAATATCTTTGTGAATGCCAAGAAAATATATATAGACTTGGGGCCCCAGTATAAGCACTGATGCCCTATTCTTGCAGATCAAAGATGGGAACAATCAGTCAAGATTTTATTTCCATGATGCAACTTTTCAAAAAGATGAAACACTCATAATCAAAAGCTGAGCATTCACCATAGCATACAAAGAATGGTTACATAACCATCAATGAGCACAACATGCAGACTTTAAAATATTCTTTTGTGAAAAATAAAAAATCTCCTTCCAACAAAAGCAACAGTGTTATTTGATATCAAACAACTTAAATCGCCACAACCAAGGGTTCAACCAAGTTGATTTTTGACAAAGAACCAGTGCAAGAAGAAATAGCAAACTTTGTTGCAACACAAAATGCAAATACCACAACTTTTGCATAACTAACTAGCTGCAGCAAACATTTTTTTGACAAATAAAATAAAAAACCAACACCATCGCCATATGTATCTATGGTACCAAACGTTCAGGACCATAATTGGAATCAATAAATTATAGAAATTTATCAATTTTGTGTGATGTTTTCCATCTCCAAGCATAGATATTTTTCATTTCGCAAAAATGAAATATTGGAGTAACAAATTGTTTTGTAGCATGAGTTGTTTGGCAACAATAACTATTTACACCTGAAAAAATTAAAAAATTACCATCATTGCTTACATAAATGGAGTAGGTTTTTCCTCCTTTTCTTTCATGCTCCTCCTTTTCTCCCATTTTATCCATGCTTATCCATGTTCCTCCATGCTATTCCATTCATATTCATCTCTGCTCATCTTTATTTTCATGTGTTCTATTTTTTGCTCTGTTCTATTGTACCTTACAGTGTATATGTAAGAAATAACAGTAATAATCCTCCATTCTGTATGGTACCATACCAGATATGTGAGTACATACCTATAACCAATATGATCATAAGTACATACAAATATATTACTGACAGTCTAAAATACATTTACTTTCTACTTGAACTTATTTAGGAGGGTACATAACTAAAGCGCACCATGGGGGATTGGTACATGCACTCATAGGCACATTTCAGGGAAAAATAAATATTGAAGATCATTTGCTAAAATTTTTAATAACTTTTAGCATATCAAAATCAATAAGACCAACTGATTCGTCTCAATTAGAGCTTCAATTTGATATGCAATAGCCGTATACTTCTATTTTGATGTCATTATGATAATCTTTGATGTAATTGAAAAATATTAACCACCTTCTTTTAAAAATTACATTAATATTTCATCATCTCTGTTCAACATGGCTTGCATGCTTGTTGAAACAAACAACATACAATATTATGCAGCAGCTTCAAAATGGTATTACCAGTACAATATAAAATGGTAACCCTGACTGCTGGTGTAACTTACCACATAGCTCCCTAGTAGATAACACATACTAACAAAATCACTAACAACAAACAGGTTGAAAGCAAATTTTGCACAATCCGCTGAACATATACAGGTACCAATCCCCAATGGCCTACAATAGTAGATCTATTCCAAGGAATGAGGAAAACAGCAAAGAATTTTTTTCACCATTAAAATAAATCAATTTACTTAATTTCTACCTGTTTTGAAAAAAATCTCTAAAAGATCAAAAAATGTTATATTCATCTCAAATAAAACAAATAATTTTTTGTCATGTTTCTGAAATTTTCATTTTTGTGTGCTTTTATAGACTAACAATATAATTTATTTCAAAATAATATTATTTTGATTCTTACATGACCAATTTTATATCTATGCCTGTTTCAATGCAGAAAATTGTCCAAAAATCAGATTAGAGTTAGAAAAAAGAATTAAGTAGAACATCTAGGAGAATGGATGAGAACAAAAAAGAGCATAGGAGAAAAAAAGAGAATGGAGGATAACAGATGAAAATGGAGGGAAAAATGAACAGAGAAAAATATTTGTCTGTTTAAGTGATGATATGACTTATATCATTTCTTACACTATTTCATTATGAAAAGCTCTGCAAAATATGTGGAATTTGAATTGCATAATTTTGCTGATAATTTCCAAATCAGTATTCTTAATTACCATTATGTCCCAGCATTTTGAATGAATTCACTTGTGTTGATTAGTTTAGGTCTAGTGTTTGGAGCAACTTGATGAATCAAGTTTGCTCTGAAAAAGTAGGTATGTGCAAGGGTATGTAAGTGATGAAAAATAATTTATGTTGCTTTGATGATTTGAATGAAAGCTAATCTGAGGGCTTTCTGTTACAGAATTATGAAAGAATAAGAACCAGAAGACTCCAAATATGCCACCCATGTTATCATGCATGGTGTGCCAATTTGCTTTGAATATATCTCATTTAACAATCAGTCATGTGTTTCTTGGACAAACAAACAAGTCCAACTTGAAACCCACATCAGTGAACAAGTCATCCAAAGCAACCTGATGTGAAGTTTGCTGTTGTGATGACTCCTCTTATACCAACTGGCAAAAACAGAATATTGACAAAGAAAAAAATATAAACAAAAGCAACACAACAAAGATTCCTTTGGTTACACAGCAGCAAGGCAGCAATTGTAGAAGAAGATTGAATATTCCTTGATCTTAGTGATAAAATCAAATCTAGTTGCTATCACAGCAGATGAAAATTCCCTTGTGCTTTATTTTTTCGACATCTTGAGCATTAATAGTGATAAAAACTACACTGGGGGACACATAACAAATCTAGGGATTTGATGGGGGAATTAAGAATAAATTTCCTGGTGTTTTCAGTCCCATAAGATCAGACGTTGATTCACACACCTCATCAAAAATAATTTATTTAATCCAAATAATTCTGAAATAATCAATAATTACTGTTTTAGTGTAATATTTATGTAAGGAGATCATTCATTTTTTTAACATCTAAAGTAATTAAAAAAGTTACCAAAACATAGAAACCATTTAACACAAACAACATTAGGAAATAAGAATATATTCAATTCATATCTAAAATAAACCATAATTTCAATTTTCTGTTTGCAGCTAAAATGATGTTCAAAATATAAAATAATCATTTTTTACACAGCAATCATTGATCACAAAAATATATGTTGTTTAATAATTTGCATTCAAATCAATTATTTATGGGTGATCACAGTTTGGTGTAATAATGATGATTAAACAGAATTTTGAATTGCATTTAATTGATCCCTATGGAAGTCTGGTGTTGTCATCCCTCCTAAATTGTACTATCACATAGTTCAGCACAACAAAAGACACCAAGAAAAATAAAAACACAAGCAATATTTTTTCTTAAAAAATGTAAAAGGTCTAGGTTTAGCTGAAACCTCATGTTGTATCAGGATATATCATCATCTTTACCCAAAAATTGAAAATACTTTATGCCAAAACTAAAACATAAGTGCCATATTTCTTTCAGAACCTGCTGAATCAAGTAACAAAAGACTGACAGATCAAAACTACCAAACAAGTGGTTAAAATGTGCAATTTGCATTAAGTAATCAACTAATGAAACCATTTTAAAATATCTGTAAAAAAACAAAACTTTCAGTAGGAAGCTATATCTGATCAACAGAATATAATTTTATAAACATGTAATGTTTTTTTTTATTTTACTTATGTTGTTACATTCAAAACTATATTAAATCAAAAACATGGGATGTGTTCTGTTGTGTTCTTTATTGAGACAAGAGAAATTACAAAACATCATTATTTTGAATACATTAGTGGCTTCAGTTGATACTTTGATATGTCTGCTGATATTGTGTTAATGTTTAAGAAACAAATCAAAAAGAATAATAGATTTCTTGTCTATTGAATTTAAATTTTTATTTTTCAATACATTGAATTTTGTACATTGATGCTTCAAGTTCTCAGTACATCATAGTAGGCCATCATGACTAGGACCAGATCTGACAAACAGCCATACTTCCAATAAAAGTGTCTCACAATCGATGACAGGAATAAATCTGATAAGAAATGAACAACCCTTAAACTTCTACTAAAAATCTTGTCCAGAACTGCTATTGAAGAAAAGGAAAAAAGTTCTATTATCTCTGTCATAATATTATTGAGACTTAACTGTAAAGAATGAAAGTTATAGTCATCATTTTGGGGTGCAATTGGAATTTGTTGTCAAATCAAGATGACAAGTAGAATTAAAGAAACTTTAGAAGTTCAGCAGAAGTTCCTTTAAGCACCACCTGTCAAATGATAATCAAAAAAATATTTTATAAAAGACCACTAAATGAGGACAAAAAAGAAAGCGAGGGGCTACATACACACTTACACAGTCAACAAAAGTCCTCCTTCCCAGCTTGGATAAAAATCGAAGACAAATTGTTCAATCAAAGTGAATTAGAAAAGTAAAATTTAAATGTCAACATTGAATATGATATTACTTGTCACAATTAAACCTTTCCTTACGTGCCACTATTTCAAGAAATTACAGATGCTGCTTTGTTTCTTTGTCAATGATAGTACAACAACACACAGAAAAATGTATTTTTTTTTCAATAGCAAAGTCCACCAAGCTTGTCATGATTTCTTTTCATTGTGTTTAAAATGGAATACCTTTTCATCCTTTTGACAATCAGCAATCGCATGCCCATCAGAATTTAGTAGAAATAGAAAGTATGAATCTTATCACATTTTTTCGGGTAAATGGGGAACCAATCAAGAAGACTCACCTCTATTTTCATAGTAACAACAGCTCCATGTCGAGATGGCTTGTAAATGATTCTGCCAGCTGCTTGTCATGAGTAAAATGTAGAGTTAATCATTCCGAAGCAAACTTGGTTATATTTTTGTCAGTGTTTGTTTTCTTTTTAGATTGATGATTTTCTTTTAGATTGATGCAATAAATCATTATTTTGTTTTCAATAGTTTTAGATTTAATTATTTCAAAATTGGGAACATGGTAAGTGCCGCTAAACATCAATTTTCTTACAGACTAAAGTCTTCTTATTCAACGTGAATTTAAGCCCCAAAAAGTTTTTTCAAATTGTTCTAAATGGGCCACGACTTTGACTAGTACCGTCCTAAGTAACACCTTCTAACAAGAACAGTTGGATCACTCAAGAGGAACTTTCAACGACTTCCTACCCCAAAACAGGGAACTTCTCCTGCAAGTATCGGCGGATTTAACAAATATTTTTGCATTTGAATGGGCCACAGACATGTCAAAATCATGCACTTTACTTGATACAATCTTTTCCCCCGGCAGTCTGACTTGGCTCTCGAGTACCGACTTGTTACATTGAGAAGGTTTGTCTGGGAATACCAACCGAGCTATCGCGTTTCCATCCAAACTACCTTGATTGGGTTCAATTCCAACTATAGGGGCCAGTTTATTGAATGCTTCGGCAAATCCAGATCTGATTCCTACGAGTATATCGTCTCTGTCTTGGGATAATGTAGAAAGTTCTTGGACATCAGCTGGCACTGTAATTGGCAATAAATGTGCTTTGTTCCATGTTTCTCTATTTTTGTCAAAACTTGCTCGTGCAACCAGTTTGTTGTCTTTAGGGCATGTTGGTGCAGCATACAATACCCCAGGTGGGGGCACAGGAATAGCTTCAGTTGAATGAAGCCCTTGATCCAAAGTCAAGATATCTTCAGCGGCCAAATACTGTTGGCCTCCTTTCTCAAAAAACTCGGCGACGCTATGCATGCCATTGGACCTGAAGTAAAATGGTGCCATTGTAGTGTGGTAGAAAGTGGGCTTCGTTTCGGGTCGAAATGATGCTGGACGCGATCAAAGAGCCAGTACATGTGTGGCACCTTCTTTGACGGCGGATCTGAAAGGAATCGGCTCGTGGCAAAACGCATCTGAGTAGCGTAACAACGGAAGAACAAAATGTGAGGAATCGAAAAAACATTAACAATTAGTTGAGTCAACACCGTATCAACGTACCGTAGCAAAAATGTTTTGATGTTTCGCAATTGGCTCCAGAAGGCAAGTCGACCATAATTGGAGACCCTGCAGCCCCTGGAACGGCCATGCTAGCCTGAGTGTTAGAGCCAAATGTGGTAGGAAAGAAAACGTAAGTACAGCATACAGGCAAATGTGTTTTGCACATAATATCAATCGAGAGCTCGTACCTGCAAGCATGCCCATAGTCCTCGGCGACGGCCATGGCAGTCGGCTTCAGCAGATTTCTTCTCAGGATAGAACCTCGTTGAGTCTGGCGACAAAGTTTCATCGGAATCCATATTTGCAAACCCATCCCGAAAATGACCGCCTTTTGATCCAAAGCACACGGTTTTCAATTCGCCCGTTTCAATATCAACCGCCGAGCTAACAATTCGCAGTGGCTGCACAGCATCGTTGTGCGAAAATGACTCGAGATCCAAAGGTCGCAGTCCTTTCTCTGGGCACATGATGGTGTCCAAGACAAAGGATGTGTTCAACCCACCACTTTTTGCCGGTGCCTGTGGAACAACCTCCGAAGAATCAGAAGAAGAATCCCTCCTACAAGGAAGGCGACGGTCTTTCGTCACCTTAATTATACTTCTTACAACATCCTCTGCAATCTTCTTCTTGTTCACGAATTTATCTTTACCTGCAGGAATGACATTCGTGTAGACATCCAAATACAACTGCCGACTGACGAAGTAACTTCCTACTATACTCCCAGCGGAGCTGCCATATATGACATCAAAAACATCTGCGAGGCCGAGGTAGCAAATGGCAGCTGCCATACCGCCGGAGACGGCTCCGCGGACTCCGCCGCCTTCAATGGACAGCGCAAGCTTGGAGTTGTCATCCGGTGCACGAGAAATTGGCGTTGAGCCAGAACGATATCGCTTGCTTATGAGATTGAGAACCTCGTGTGAAAAAGGATTCTCGCTCGGAATGGCCTGATCTTCTTGGTCTAAAGAACCAATTTGACAACACCCTATTTCATCAGCAGATGGTCTGTTAATGCTGTTGGCCGGAGTGTCCAAATCAACGGCTTTCTTTGAACTCCACAATGACGGAGGAGGAGAATAATTAAGCTTCAAATCTCTCAACTCCATACCAATGTCGAGCACTGCCTCACGAAGCTCATCCACATTATTCACTTCATGATAATGAGATGATCTTCGCCTTCTTTGTTTCTTGGTCAAATCTTCATTCCCAGTCTTGTTTTTAATAGAATTGGACCTCTTCCTTCTTAAACGGCGAGGTTTTTGTTGATCCGATTCTACACAAGACGATGCGTCTGACATCGACGACCTCCTAAGCGAGGATCTTAGGCTGGAAAATACCTGCGAGCGGACTGATTTCGTTTCACTTGAGCAACCAGCACTTGATTCAGAGAACTTATCGCCTTCCATACCAGTGCCAGAAGCTGTGAATAATGATTCATACGATTCTGCTGTCTCGGCTTTTTCATCCGTGCTCCGTCGTTCCATTTTGAAGGCATTTTTGAAGGGTTTTCCGTCACTCTTGCTGCAGTCCTCATTTTTGGGTGTTCAATCCTGCTCGTTATTGAATGGAAAGCTGATTGAAATGCCTGTCAAGTCGGAAACATTTGAATCATTTGACACAAACGAAACGTCCAAGGGCTGTAAAGTAATTTCGCTCGGCATCTTCTCCTTTAACTCATTTAAGTTTTTGCAGAGCGGTGCTTTTTTCAGTTGCGTGCAAGATGTGGTGTATTTGCCTTTGTTGTTTGTAAGTTTGGATCCAATGAATTTGAAATCCTTTTTTGGTTTTGAGCTTGACTTCAGAAGTGAGACGCACATTTTGAAGTGATAGTAAATCCTGGAATAAATTGTCAGCTTACTGCTTTATGCAGAGTCTCAATAATAAAAGATGGTATGAGATCTCGTGTGCTTAGGTGCTTTTGTTTTCTTGAATTCAGAGTTTTTGTTACATAGAAAATGTAGCTGATAGTGGTAAAAACGAATCTAACGTACCATACTGTGCTTCTTTGCATTTGTCAGTATGGTAGGTACTTGTCAAGATTTATTTTTCCACACAAGAATTTAGGTCAGAGTAGAATGCTTCTCTATTTACCATATTATGATGCACTTAGATCAATTTAGATTTTTCTGGTCTCACTCCCAACTCGTCCAATTTCAGAAATCAATCTTTTCTAGGTGGGGTGTTGTGGGTTGTTGGGAACATCTACTATTTTTTGGTAGTAGTACAGTCAATACTAAATTTCAGCTAATTGTGTTTCACATCTCACCCTTTTCACCAAAGTTAGTGCGTTCAAAACCTGCACCCAGCAACCACATGCAACAAGCAAAAATAAAACCACTTGATACCTTAGTAAGTATGGTACTACGTGACAATCAAGTGGCATTTTTTTGCATCTTTCTTCCACATGTTGTGTTGCAATTTGCATTCCGGTATCATAGGTACTTATTGTGTAGTAGACACACTTTCGAGCTTTGATTTTAGTTTCCCAATTTGGGCTAATTTGTGCGTGGTGGCTGTGCGTGGTGAGCAGATGATGGGTGTTTCCAGTCAGCTGACTTTCTGTATTGTCTTAGTGTCCGAACAGGTCCAATCGAAATCGAACTGTCACACGTGGTCTTATGCGACAGTTGATTGGTAAGACCACGGTTCTTACATAAGGTTCTTATGATGTCGGATCAACCGGCATTGCCAAAAACATGGCAATAGTAAATATTGCTACATGTTAATTCAGTAAATTGCAATGACTTTAGCAGCATGTACGTGATGTCATTCATTACACTCTAGCCATTAACACAGTATTGCCATACTACAATACACAACACCACACGGTTTATTCAGAGTTCTTGATATGGCATTGTACATACTGCCTTTATACTACCAGGCGGGGCGTCGCGTCACAGATTACATATTATTTTACAGAACGACATTGGGGCGGAGTCACAAAAGAGAAAAGAGCCACGTCGCTGCCCGTCGAATAATTTGGTGACAGTTTACCCTCCAATTCTACTATGGAAATTCCTATCACAGAGGAAAGGAGGAGTGATGATAACAACATCATTCCCCAGATCGAAAAGATTACAGCTGCAAATTAAGGTAATTATGATGTAAGTCCCCCATGAATAAACTACTATGGAAAATGTCATTTGCAAAACATTACAAAAGAAGTTATCAGAAAAAATAAGTATGACTTTGAAATGGAATGACAAACATAAAGACATGTCAAAAATCAGCAAACCAAGGTAAAGAGATTATTCCATTAAGTAATTAGGGTTTGTTGTGACTGATCTTCAACAACATTTAATGCCTATGTTAATTATTATGAAACTTATGTTGGAGTGACAAATATTGTGTGGTGTTTCTTATTTGATTTTAACATTTTCTGGGTGTATTTCTTGTGACATTACTCTCTTTTTCTCTGTGAAATAATGGGGGGCAGAGTCTAATGTACCAAGTCTACACAGACGGACCTCACAATAATATGTTAAGTGCCACTCATTATTTACTGTAACAGACCTTTAAATATTTTTGTAAAAAGCTGACGTGTCTAGTTTAGTACCATACAGTACCTCTATTTACGGTATTTTGAAATGTTCTTGTGTAGGAGCTCCAAGAAAACAGGTTTTGACATAGGACAAAAATGGGCCTGTAGCCAATACACTATTCCTATGTATTTTGATGTTTTGAAACAAAAACTGGTTTAATGGAATAGAGGCAGGATGAAAAGTCACATGAAAGCATGTCTAGATTCCTTATGGAATGCAAAGTCAATGGCCATTTAGGAATTTTTGACCATCCAGAATCCATGAGGGGAATGTCCCAAGAACCAACCAGACAAAGTATTATTTGCTGTACAAATCACGATTAGCAACATAGTGTGTTGTGCACACCTTTATTGTGACTCCGCAGTAGGATGCACATAGTGCATCCAATCAAATTAAATGCAATGACATGTCATGAGTAATGACCACTCCCATTGCACAACAAAACTGCTGAAGATGAAGAATAATCACAACTGCACAGCCTTCCTTGTCTTTGTTGAACAACAGTGATGATACAGTGGGGCCAGTGTCAGTAGTAGAAGCCTCATGTGCTAGAGATCAGAGAAGCTTATCAAAATCTTCATTTACCTCCTCAATTATGCTTGAACACAATGGTATAACTTGGTCACTGAAGAAGCACTTTTTTGTGGAATTAAAGGGTCCAGAAATGATCCTGTCACCATGAAAAATCATCTGCAAAGACCAAGTCAAGTTTCTTGAACTTGCACTGGTACTAGAGTGTTGTTATGATTTACCATGAGCTCTATTGGAAAATTAAAAAACTGGATCTTCTCTTAGCTGATCATATTGTAAGTGTGGGAGACATAATGCCTCTGATTCTTTTGAGATGACAAGAAAAAATTATTTTGGGATGACATGATTCATTAATGCACTGGAGGTTGGGATAAGATAAATAATGACTTTAATAACTCTTTGAATTCCTGTATAGACAGAAGCAGCAACAAATGATTGTCTCGATGTTCTCCCAATCATCAACTTTGACCAGAATGGTCAAGCAATTGGTGTTGAAATCACCAGAGAGCATGCTTACACTAGAATGGACTCCTTCACTGTGTACAGAAGACACTGTATGGTGCCAATGAGGTCTGTAAATATCATTACAGTTACAGTGATACAGAGTTCTTTGGAAGGTTGTATGATTTCAAATAAACGCTCTTAGGGAACTAAAGTATCACAAATAACACCTTCATTACTTGTACAAAATCTGGATTATCCATGAAAATAAACATTTTTAAACTTCAAAGTGACATAGTTGTCAAAGATTTTTCAAGGACATTTCATGTTGGATGAAAACAGAAGCAAAAAATAGTACTACCCTAATTCATGATATGTTACTAAGTTGCACTACTACTTTGACTTGATTTACCCCATATATCTTAATCTGATTGGTCTGGATTAATATATATATATATAGGATTCTATAGAATAAAATGGGGCAACAGAACTTGTTTGCTGCGTTTTTCAACATGAGAATAACACAAGCCATGAATGATTGATGCGGCTCATCTGGTCAATTTTTGCAATTGGTTAATTTTTAATTTTTCAATAGCATGCATAGTGAAGGTTTGTCAAATTCACTGATAATCATTACCTCAATACAAGAAGGAATGTATCTTGCATTACAACGTTGTTGATTTTCTCATGATAACCTTCTCCTTAATGATTGTGGGAATCATTTTTTGTCATCAATGCAACAAACCACTAGTGTAACAAAACAGACTTATTGTAAAGTTTGAAAGGTATTCAAAGAAGCAGTTTTTTAAACAGATATGACTATGCTGACATCAAATCATAACTGACTTACCTAATCTCTAATATTTCAATTGCTTGTCTTCAATTGATTTTATTTCTTTTTGACATAGAGAAATGGGAAAGTAATTGGTTCTTTGAAAACTGATGTTGTTTGTAGTCCTGATGAGATATGTGATGCCAAAAGCTGACAAAACAAAACTCATGATGTATTATGGCAACCTTTTAATTGTTTTGATATCTACTGGTATGACAACCAAGAGATTAAAATTAAAAAATATGTGATTTTTTGCATTCCAGTATTTATAGGATAATTGCACAGATTTGGTATGAAAATAACAAATCATTGTGCTTTTAGTGCCTCAAGATAGCAGGACATTGAAATAATTGGTTGGTAAAATTTGAAATGAATAATGTGGAAGTCAAGTCAAGTGTGGACTTTAAAACATGAGTTCCTATTTTAGAACATTATCCATT
>JALLOT010001929.1:0-13778 GCA_036939595.1 Thalassiosira livingstoniorum | reverse complement strand
TGCCCGAATACTCTGACTACAGTGTGGTACAATACCCTGACTTGCCCTGACCGCCAATCTTCTACATAGCTATCTGGCTTTGACCATTGGATGGTTACGATTGCAATTGCGAAAGTTACAGATACGTCATATACTAATTGTACATACGCTATTAGGCGCCTTGTAGGTACTCTAGGCAGGAGGAACGAACCTGATTGAGATGAGAAGAATGCTCGTTTTATGATCATCTCAGAACTTATTCTTAAAATACTCCTACTACTTACTACCTAAATCTACTCTCTCTCTATTGTAGTTTAGATACCAACTTAAGGTGAGTTTTGTCGCATTTTGTGCGCCACGCGCGGTTGTAGTAGAAACATACGTAGAATATTAAAGAAAATTTACTTTTTTCAGCACTACAAAACTCAAATGGCCAATTTCGACCAACTCAAGACCATTACAATCATGGCCTCGGATGTGGAAATGGGATTACCCAATTGTGATCCAATGCAGAGGACTTCTTCCTTGCAGCATTGATGGAGCACTTGTTGATTGATATGTAAATACTACATGGTTTTGTTTGTTATGCACTAAAATACATATGCAAATGTTTATGTTAGATTTTTGAAATTTTACAATTTTTATTTTTTGTGTTGCCATTCATAAACAATGGAATAATTACATACAAACCAAAAGAACTAGTAATTAAATGAAATCAATAGGTATCAAAATGAAGATATGAAAATATTATTGTTTTATGATGCTGTTCTGATGTGATTCAAGCCGTGGATTGTGTCCTGAATGAGCTTTGAAAACAAGAAATGAAAAACAAAAATAAGAATAAATGCATCCACAGATGCTCAACAACCATCCAGCTGCTTTGGATTCTTCAATAGCTTTTCCTTGTCATCAAAGGTAAAGTACACAGTGCAAATCTTCCTCATGGGAGTTTTTACATTATTTTTTAATTTTTAATGCTTTTACAGGAAGTTCAATTGCCTCAGTGAATCGAAATACATGGCTTGAACTGACAACATCTGCCATTACTGGCTTTACCAAAGCATTCACCTCTTCATCCAAACCTTTTAAATTGCTAGAATCTGAGTTCCACTCTCTGGAAAATGAACTACTTTCTGTGGCTTTGGTTTCAGGGGTATCAATCCCTGAGGGCTCATTTTTGAGACTGCAGCACTTATTTTGGGAGGAATCTCCCCCTCATCTCAGCCAAAAAATTGAATTGTTGAATCCAAATTATCTAAAAATCACCGCTGATGACATCAACTCTACTCAAAGAAGTGTCCAATGAACTGTACTCAAAGTAAGAGTTACTGGTATCACTGTCATCTTCAGCCTTTTTAATTCAATTCATATTTTTCATCTGATTCAACATGAGAATTGCTTACAGATGATACACAACCTCCACTTGAGACAATTGCAGCTTCCTAGTTGAATGATAATCTAACTTCATTCTTGTATTTTCTGCAACTGCCATCAGATTCATGAGCTTTTGAATCATGAATTTGCTTCATTTCCTTCAACATCTCCACATGTTTCTTTTGAGGTTCCTTTTAAAAGCAGCCCAGTGGTTCTTGAGAACCAACTCCTGCTTTCTACATGGTACAATATCTGTCATGTTAATTTCATAGTTCTTAAGTCAGTTGAGGTCTGCCTCATCTGCACCTGTCAATTCATCTAACTGCAGTAGCTTCTTTTATGCTCAAAGACCTCCAGTCCTGTATCTTTGCCAGATCCAACCCTATATCTGCCTTTTTGAGGCCATACCAGAGTAGTAGAACCTTGAGATGGCTGATCAAGAGATTTTTTTAATCCATTATTTTCTCTAATATTTTTATGCATCCTTTGCAACCTTCTCCAACCTTTATCTCTGTTCCTTTTCCTCTCGCTTTTTCTTGATTTTCTTTTCCTGTACCTTTGCCTCCATACTCTTGAACATATTGTTTGAAGTGAGGTGATCACCTCCCATTGCATAAAAGAATATACAGAGACTTTTTTCATCCTTCACCAAAAGAATTTGCTCTTTTGAATCATGAACTTCTTTTTTGGATACACTTTCAATGTATAATGTAGAATTTCTCTGCAGCAACCAGTATCATCCAACAAAGCAACATAGATATCATTGTGTCTGAGTTCCTTGCATTCTGGTATTTATGTTGTTGTCATCATCATCAAGATTGCAACAGACATTCTTTTCATTCAGACAAGCTAAAGTCTAGTGTTGCCTCACAAGTGGGTCACATGACTTGATGTGACTTTTGTGACTTTTGTCATTCTGGTGTGATCTTCCATGTGACCTCATTGTTACCATTTTTGAAAAAAGGAAAAATAAATAATCCCAAATTTTCTGGTTTATTATTAACAATAAACAAAGGAAAACTTTTAACAATGAAATTTATTATGTTTTTTCATTTTTTTAACCAAAAACTTTTAATGAACAGCAAAAAAAAATTAATTAGTTTTATTTTGGCAATTTCATTGAGTTTTGGTGATAAATTTTGAGGTCACAGATGGGTCACACTCAAATTGTGTGTTACCGTTACTAGCTATCAGTAAGGGACGGAGCACAACTTTCGTGGCCATGAGGCAACACTAATAAAGTCAGCAACACAGCTCCAATTTTCTTCCAAGAAATCTCATTTTGGTATTCGTTGAAGCCAGAATCAAGAGTACCATTGACTTGTTCTAATTCACATGATGTTGCAGGATTCTCTCCTCAAAAAAACAAAATGCTGACCATGTAGGGTGATAGCAATTATGTGACTTCAACTTTGATCCTTGCATCTGTCGCATTATCCAAATTCTCCCAAAACTTGGATTTGAACTGGTTGTAGTTTCTTTTGGTATCATGTGTTGCCAATGTTGTGTTGGGTGGCCTGTGATAGAGGTAGAAGCTGTGCTTTTACATAATATTTGTGAGAAGTGTCTTTGCTGTTCTACCAAGAACTCCATTGACTTTCACCAACAATCATTGTCTTGGCACATCCTCTGGTTATGGGTATAGAGTGAAAATCCCTTTTTTGCAAACTTTTTTAAGCTCTCCATTGCTCATGTTCCCTTTTTCATTAATCCCAAAGGTGCATGGCCAGTTTTCTCTTCCTCTGTTCCAAATTTTCCTTTGATTTCTTTCATGAATATCATCATTTTATTCTGAGCCCACCTGACTTAACTTGAGTCAAAATTTGAAAGTGCAGTGGGATTGATTTGTCATTTTCAGTGCTGCAACCAATCATTGTTGTAGTTGTGCTTGTTTATGAAGTTGGTTGGCAAACCCTTATCAAAAAAGACTAATGCAGGCTGTCCACCGTGCTGTCCATTACTTCCATCCATTAAAGTGCATGTTTCATTGGTGTTTAAAATTCTGGATAATTTTTGCAATATGATGAACAGCTCTCCATTGTCATTGTATTCTGAAAACTTTAGTTTTTCTAGAAAATGCTCTTAATTATCAAACCAGATTTTGATATCTTCATATGTCATCAAACAGAATTGCCTTTTCTCCACTGTGTATTCTTTTTGTATATAAACACTGCTGTCTTTTGAATGATCTGGTTGATTAGATTCAAATGGACTTTTTCATCTTCTTTGTTGATGACTTTGTTGATTTAAATTTATAATTGCTTTTGCAATTGTCCTTTTCCATTGAGATGCTTGATGCAAAAAAGATTCAAATGAAGCACAGAGAGTTAAAAAAAACAACTGTAGGAAGGTCACAAGCTGGGCCTTGTTTAGGATGTGATTCAACAACACAGCAACCTTTTTACCATCTTTTTTGTAGTTGACTTAATTGAATTTTTTCAAAGATAATTTTTTGCATTCCTCAGAGTACCAGATTGTTGCTCTCTCAAAAGCCTCTTTCTATTTTTATCTGGTCCTTTTAACATTGGCTACTTTCTTTTTCTTCTTCTCTGGTCTGTTGCAAACACCAAGCAGTTCTGCAGGACTCTTTGTTGAAGATAGTTCTGGTGGTGTTTTTGATAGATTGAGTTTAGGAAGATGATGAGAGGATTTTTTGCCTTGGGCCTTGCATTATTTGCATCAGGCTTTGCATCATCATCAGTTGATGTTTTCTACCATGAATGGTTGCACCAGAAGACATTGGTTACCATAACTAATTTAGTATTCCATTAAGCCAGGTTTTGTCACAAATCATCAAATAACATAGGAATAGTATATTGTCTACTGTCCCATTTTTTGTCTCACAACAAAACCTGTTTTCTTGGAGCTCCTGCACATAAAACATTATGATGTACCATAAACAGAGGTACTGTAGGGTGAGTATAAAAATAGACGCAGCAGCTTTCACAAAAATATTTTAAGGTCTGTTACAGTAAATAATTAGTGACACTTAATGTATCACAAGGTCTGTGTATGTAGACGTGGTACATTAGCCTCATCTCTCTTATTGTCTGCCCCCTATTCTTTCCTAAAGTAGAAGAGTGCAATGTTACAATAAATCCGACCAGAAGTTGCTAAAATCAAATAAGTAACATCACGCGATAATTGTCATCCCCATTTAAGCTTAATAATAATTAATGTAGGAATTAAAAGCTGTTACAAAAAGTTCACGGCAAAATCTAACCCAATGGAATACTAGATTGTACATGATTCTTGTGTGAAAACCACTACCATTAAATTTTACCAGTTACGCATGTAACTATTTCGTTCGTGGTGGCCTAGATTCACCCTTCTTATCATAAGGGTTATATTTCCAAAATCGTAAAATGTCTTAATTTTGTCGTAAAAAAAGCGTTAGAAACCTTGCGCGACAAAACGCACCCTAATTTAGTAAGTATTGTGGATTATCATTTTTTATATTGCGACAGCTCTGTGAGCTTCTGTAAGTCTGTGAGCCTGTGAGCCTGTGAGAGCCTGTGAGCCTGTGAGGCTCGCTCTGTGCCTGGCTGGGCGGGCGGCTGGGCGGGTCGCAATGGATTTTTCTAATCGTGGGAAATCAGTATTTCCACAGATTTCCACCCATATTAATGGGAACACACAGGGAACACAGAAGAAAATTATTGCGACATGAATTTCGATAATGACTCCGTTTAGCAATGCCCTTGCATAAAAATTAGAAAAATGGCAATAGATAATAAGGAATGTGAGAAATAATTATTATTTGATATTATAATATTAAATACTGCCTTAGTTATGTGAATATTATTGTCTCAAAGGTAGGCTGAGGTCTTTGGGCATGCTTTGAGGCAAAAAAATAATGTCACAGGGAGGGCTGACATCATATCCTTCACAAGAAGTAAGTATGATAGGTTCGTAAGTAAGTACCATGCATGGTACATACATATTTGGATTTTTTTTGAATTTACAGGACCATCTACTCAGGAGGTCCAGCACTTTTGTAAAATACATCCTGCTGCCACTGTTAGCTCTGGCGAATGAAGACAAGTTTTACTTTGCCTTGGTAGGTACAATAATTTCACAATTTGTAAGTTCTTGCAGACCAACTACATACCATTTCACATAGACAGACCTGTTAGATTGTCTCTACCTCCTTTGCTTGGTACTAAAAACAATGGGCAGAGAGACAGCAGCAGCAGTAATGCCTATGACAAAAATGCTCAAGTAAACAATAAAGTGCGTGAAATGAGGGGTATGGGGAAGGTAAGCTTGGAAGGTTGAAGGATTCTTGTGGAATTTTGAATTAGGCTGGCATATTTTTGCATTGTTTGTGGAGTTGGTAGAGTGACTGTAGGCATAAAATCACTCTTTCGAGGCTGAGGTGGTGACCTTTTTTCTGTTGGCAATTCTGGAACATAACAAAATTTAAAATATTGGAAACCTCACCAAACCCCGCAAACACCTAAAATAAATAGGATTCTTGAAGGGTGAAAACTTGGAAATTTCCACCCTACAAACACGTTGACTTGTTTATATTAATTCCTACTTACATGATTCAAGTTTGACAACCCAACATCCATCTGCTCTCACCTCCACTCATCCCTCTCTTTCACACCTTTTACAAATTCATTCTTCACTTTTTATCTTTTTTCATTTTCTTCATTTAAAATTTCATTGAAAAGCCAAACCATGGTGAACTACACCAATGTTGCCCTCACAGTTGCTGCTGGGCTTGGCGATGTCAATGCCCCTACACCTGCCTTTCATCAGCACAACGGCCAATGATTCTTCATCCCTAGAAAAGGAAATATTGGCAAGGAGAATTATTTTGACATCTTCCCCAATATATTCTGTATGATGGATGCCAAATAGAGGTGGATTCCCCACAAGGATAATGATACTGGTGATATGCCATCTTTTGCCACTTTTTGTCAACTCCGTGATGGCTTTTTTTGCTGGTCCTGGATGCAATTTATGCAATAGGGGGATGATTTGTGAAAAAAATATGGATCCATACTATTCCCTACTTAATTTTTATGGAGGTAAGTGTTGTGAGCTTCAGGGATGTGGGAATGGAGATGGTTTCATCCCCATTTTAAGAAAACTTCAAAAAAGCTTGTTGTTTTGAGGGATAATGCATTGGTGTCAAATCAGCAAGAAAATACAAACAACAGGCTTCATAAAGAAGCAATACAGAGCTTTAATCATCATTACAAGGAAGCCTTTGGACTTCCATGTCAAGGCAATGGAGCATACTCACAAATGAAGTGTGTGACCTGGAAACAAATCCCAGATCCCCTGCTTGTAAGTACAAGTACTTTTTATTTCTTGCATTGTTTATTTTTATATCACAATACATATGAATTCAATATGTTTGCATTAGCCTTGGTGAAAATAGGGTAGCTTTGATAGCACGTTGTGTGCCAACTTTAGAAGTTGGATGCAGTTGCATTGACAATCTCTGTAGCAAGTATTATTGTCTTGTTAGAGCTGAGATTGCAGAGAGGAACACAACACCAATTTGAACAAACATTGATTTGCTTGAAGAGAAATACAACCAAGATGTTGTTTGTCTCTACAGCTAATGTGTTGCATTATTCATTTTTTTATTTTATTGGCATCATTATGTCTACTTTTGGCTCATATTCTACTCATTTCTATTTCATTTGAAATTACTAAAATTGAATAGAAACTTCATTACTTTTACATCATTTTTGTCTATTATTGTATGTTTTAATGAATACAAATAAATAAATTAAAGTGACAAAGTAGATTGAAATGAAAAATAAGTAGAGCTATTACCTTTTAGAGGCTCAGAGTTCAGATATTCCTCCAAAGTAGGTGGAAGTAGGTAAAAAGTATTACATTGCAATTCTGATCACCATTGATGCTCACATAAAAATTTGTCAAAAGATGGCTTGCTTGCAACTGCTCAATGGCATAAGCATAAGGCCTCTGATGAACTGCAAGTCTACCTTGTGCATGTTCACTATTATCACATGCATTGCAGACATTACTTGTCATTAAAATTTTTTTGGTTATCTCACAAACAATATGCTCATGAAAATGTGCAATCAAAACCATCCACTTCCTGATTCCTGAAAATATGAGATAATTGACTGCAAGTTTCCTGCATAAATTAATTCACCAAAAAGTTTATACATATCTTGTTGACCTTCCTGCATGTAGGACAAAAATTTATTTAAGCCAATCTCCCCTAAAATGTCATGATTGTCCTTGCAATATGAGGAAGGGCCAAATAATGTTGTCAAACCATTAGACAAAAATACAGTTTCCACTTTAATTCCATGATCCCTTATGTAGCCAGTGTACACATACCTCTAGTCATCCTCATATGTGGGTTTTCAGCTAGTGCCAGCATAATCACCTTTTGGACCAGAGAATGGACAGCAATCAGACTCAATTTATTCATCATTGAAGCCAAAAATTTTCCAAAAAAGGAAATAGGGTGTAAACTTTCCAAGTATTTCCAGGCTATTGTTTCATATGTTGCTTTCTACAAAAGTTTTGAACTCCTTCAAAGATTCACTTAGGACATCTCCTCATATTTACTTAATGAGTAAAGAATGCATGTCTTACATATACTCAGGTTACTTAGCTACTTAAACAAAAAAGCTTATATAAGTATAGTAATTATGGTATTAAAATAAGACAGGCACTTTAAATGTTTCTCTATGTTTTTATTTTTTAACACATGAGAATAATATATTACTCATATTATAAGTATTGTACATATAAATTTTATCTACATGTAGTACTACCATATTAATACATAAAACACAATCTGCATAAAGATAGTAACAGATAAAGATATGACTTAATAAAAACTTGCATACTAACCTTGGTGGTATTGGCTATCAAATCTTCCTATTGATCATTTATGGGTGATAGGGGAAATAACAGTCTGTACCAGTCCTTAAAAAATTGCCACCACATATAATATAGATTTCTTGGTTTCATTTGTGTTATTGGTGAGTGTAGTCTATGAATTATAAGGAAGAGGACACTACCAAAAATGTTGTGAATGAAGTTACTTCCATCATCTATCAATTGACTGTAAAGGCTGGGAGTAATTTTCTTCAGTGGAAGTGGTTAATGAATAACCTGATACCATTGTGACTGGTGTAGTGACAACATCCTCCAATGAAATTGGCCTACATCCCACCCCTCCTTCCTCAGATTCTACACCCAATGATGCCAAGAAAAGTTGCCAAAAAGAAGGTTGAAATCATTTCTGAAAGTACTGCATCCCTTGAAGTGGAAACAATATTGGATCATGGAGAAGCAGTCAAACTTGCTTCAACCATTCTTTGTTGTAAGCTATGAATGACATCTATGGTTGAAGTTAGAGGTGTTGATAAAGTGCTGCCTGTGGATGAGGAGTTTCCAGTATTTGGTATTTTTATGATGGCAAGGGCTTTTTGGTGCTATGGGGAGTAGTTAGACTGAGGAAAGAGGGAAAGAGTTAGATAGTCATGCAAACATGGTATTTATTGGTGATCAAGCTACAGTCATCAAGATCAAGCATACTGGAAGGCTTGCTGAAGTGAATGCTTTTGCTTCAGATTTAAACTCCCGACACAGGTTCCTGTAGTTGAGTCAGTCATAGCATATGATAAGCATTGCTCTTTCAAACATACCTTCAAGTAATAAAGAATGTCCATTATGGACCATCAATACATAACAACCTTATTCCACCTTTCATCCTATGTAACACTGGTTTGATAGTCAATACTACATCTAAATATCAATGCAAGTCTCCTACAATTGAGTATCATTCTATCTATTGCAAGGATGATGTCTGAGAATCCTACCTCAACTTAATGGAATCTTTTCATATTTTCCAATGTACCAGTCATTGTTGGAGGAAATCAATAGTTTTGAGGGTTATGAATCTCTATACCTTGCCCCTTATTCAGACCAATGAGGTTCCTACTGTGAGTCTTATAAAACTAATGAAGATACAATGTTGGATTTGGGTTGAGAAATGTGGGTGGTGGAAAAGAATGACCTGGTCAAGAACCATCACCTGATTGAGCTTGCTGACATTGAAAGCTTCTTTACAAGGCAATGACTTTGAAGCTGTCATTGAGGCTGTCATTGCATCATCTGTGGTGGTCAACCAATGTAAGATTAATAATTTATATTTTGAAGTTGGACAAGGAAATTAGGTTCAAGGGAGACAATATCAGGGACCATGTAGATGATGTTAGTGCTGCACTTGATGGTGATGCCCTAGCTTTTCTCCTGAATGAACATCCAAAAGAATCTTAATACTAGCTGGAAGCTTGTCCAATTATTGAGTTGCATGTGAATTGTTTGAGGAGGCGGCATAAGCTGTAAGCTGTAGCAGCATCTGAAAAAGGCATGGTGTCAACTGGACTGAAACCAGAAAATCTTTCCAAAATCTGGTGCATGGACTTTGAGACAGCTCATATATCAAATGAGGCTAACACCCAACTCTCAACTGCCAGTATCCTGACTATTCATTGCTGAGAAATTTTGTTGCTTATGATTGAATTTTGAGATACTGCAAACTGCAATCATTCTTTTACATTGACACTTTTTTGTGACAAGGGAAGCTAAGATCAAGATCAAGAGATATTACACATGTATGCAACTTTCTGTTTCAGATAAGGATTTCTTGTTTGTGGATCCAATGATATTGGTGAAGGAGTTTCCTGATGAAATGAGAATGTTCACAAAGTAGGTTAGAGTTCCAGTTGGAATTATGGCTGATCATTATTGATTCCAAATTTCAAAGGAACTTTGATGTTTCTGCAACAAATCAGAAACAAATTTAATGTAATAAAGGAATCAACTTATTGGGTCAATCATTCTAAGCTCTATGTCAGTTTGCTTAAGAAGATCATCAGGAAGGACATGAGGAATACTCATTCCACATTAGTTCTGTGGTTCTATTGTTCCAAACAGCAGGCAACAGTCTTTAATCTGACAGAAATAGCATGTGTCAACAATTCAGTGACATACCACTCATCAAGCCACCTTTAGAATAGAAGGGAATGTGTCAAATAGTATGTCATTTCAGGTGGTATGCTTGGTGTTTAATGTTTTGATTTTTTTGTAATATCAAAAAAACTGCACAGCTTCTTTGTAACTTACAAAATCTTCTGCAATTTAGAAGAAAAGTTACAAAAATAGTGCTTTTTGTGAGTATATAGAACAGAACTAAAATGATTTGACAGTGATTCCACCTAAATTTTTGAGCTTCCAATCTGCCCATCTTTTGATTTGATAGTAATATTTTTAAAAAAGAAGCATGAAATAATGGAATGGAAATGCAACAAAGTAAGTAGCTGTGTAGAAGTGTGGAATGCCTACCTAGCTATAACAAGAATGAAGAATTGCATAGGAAATCTAAAGTGTATGAATGATATTAAAACCCAATTTGAATCTCATCTGTGCATAGAAGGATGAAAATTGAGAAATAATTCTTTTGGTGTCAGTTTTGAAGATTATTTGTACAATTGATCTGGTCAATAGTAATTTTTTGGTGGTATTATTGTACATACAAACTTTTTAAATGTTTGTGTAGAATATACATACATTCACAAAATCAAATGAAGATTGTAGCACATACTTGTCTGAATTTATATGTATGATTTTTACAGAAGTCATACTTTTTAAAATATTATTATCATAACCAATTCTACCATGTAAGTATAAAAATTTTATGTAAGAAGACTTGGTTTAAAACAATGTATGATCTAGTATGCAAAATGAACATAAAAAATTGGCACAGTATTTGAATTCATTCAAATAAATCATCTTTGCTGACTGGCCTAAGTTTCACAATTGTGAACATTTTTGGCCTATTACATTCAAAACTATGAACATAATCAAAACTCAACCAATGAGGCCAATTGGCCCACTTTTGCACCAAAACCTGAGAGAACCAATTGAGTACAATCCCACTTGAAGGTTGGTACTAGCAGAAAATCTTTATTCACCCTAGAAGCCACCAGAGATACTGCCAAAAATGACAATAAATCCATCTAACTTTTGCCTGTTGTTTTTAGAAATGAATTGATAATATAATTAAGAGTACTTACTTAGATGCAAAACTGCCAATTGAGTGCCTTTCTCACTAGTAACCAATGAAGGCACTTGCACAGGAAGGTTGTTTGTCAATTCCTCTGGTTAACATGGGCTAATCAACATGGTACCTTTATCTTCAGAGTAAGGTATTGTAAAATTTGGGGTAGATGTGTTCCTAAAACCTACCTAATTTTATGGTATTTATAGTACCAAAGACAAAAAATGTTGACAATGATGCTTCTGCCAACATTGTTTTTTTTGGCATGGTGTGGTTCATTTGAGCCATGTCATTGAAACTTTTCAAATAATATCATAAGTTACAAAAAAGTAATTCAACTACTGTGGTTAAATTTTTTACTAGTGTTCTATTTCAAAATAATTGACTAGATGCCCAACAGGGGGGGGGAAATTTTGTCATGGTTGGTGTCTTACAAGGGAGACAAAATGTGGATGACCATTGCAGAAATGTTGATTTTTGGTGGCCCCAACCACTTTGCCTTGTTAGCATCAATGCCATTGATTTTAGTGGATCCATGGACCAGCATTTAAACCATGGATTCTTCCCAAATCCACCAATAGTTGGTGGATTTGGGGTTGCCATTGTTGGCAAAAAAATGCACGTTGTTTGTGGTGTGGTAACTTGTTACCACTTGCACCAAAAACAATGCAGTGCCAGCACCAACAAGCAACTAAACAAGCAAACAAAAATGACATTGTTTAGTTTCTATTTATTTTAGCATACTGTGTATATTGACAGAAGGCTATGGTGCAGTGGCAAGGCTTTAATTCATGTGCTTTAACTGGGTGGTTGGGTTCCAGGTCTTGTTTTGAACATGTAATTTTTTCCTAGGAAGAATTTTTCAACATACCAGGTTCTACGTGGAAATGTGTAGAGATTACATTCACACATATGAACCAAAAAAATTAAGGAGAAAAATAGAAAAACTTTTTAGACAAATTTTAAGTTTAAGCTAAAGAGGTCAATGTTGAGCTTCAACATACAAACTAATAATAGTTGTAGATGACAACTTGAAGCATAGAGAATACAATTTTGGGTGAATTTTTTACCTGCTTTAACTTTAACATTGTGAAAATGACTTTTCCAATACAGCTATTTTTGGTTCACATTTGTGAGCATACCCTTAGGCCAGAAACAGAAACCATCTTTGGAATGTTTTCAATAACATTCTGTATCAAAAAATAAAGTTTATTGATTTTAATGTGTAAAAATCATATCCATGTGTTGAAATATGCAATAAATCATGAACTTCAAATATTTGAGATTTGAGCCTAATTAAGTTAAAATAGGGTCAACTTCAAAAAAGTACTGATTAGTTCTGCTAAATATTTTTTGTTATATTTTTCTTCATGACACAAATATTACATCACCAATCTTGCTATGCACTCAAAAGCAAAAATTGAGAAAGGAACACTCCTCAAAATGGCATGGTCAATTTTGCTCACTTGTGATGGCATGACAATACAAATTACTCTACCTAGAAATACAATCATAGAAAATGCTTTGGTAGGAACATTCTACTACTCATCATGTGTGTATCTACCCAAGGGTTTTACAAATTACCTTGTGTGCACAGAGGAATTATGCAGAGCAACAGCACAACAAGCCAAAAACCAGCTTGGTTCATTTTTCAACAGGACAGCAACATGAAAACACCACACCCAAGGCAATTGCCAACTCTGCATTCCTCTCTCCAATTCCCAAGATTCACACTCCTTTAGCATAACTAGCAATGGCACACTGTTGTAGTGAGTATGTGTCAAGTTTACCTTCTTGTTGTTTTATATCATACCTGGCAGAGTGATGTTGCTTTTGCTTGTATCAATTGAATTACTAGAAATTTTTCCTCTGTTGGAATTGGATCAATTGCTCTCCCAACTCTATGTCATTACTCATTGCATTGTCACTTACAGGTATTGATGTGATTTTTGAGTGCAGGGATTGGGAGTGCCCACATAAATAAATTCAATGTTGCTTGCATCTAAGGCTATGATTTCTGTTAGTTTTGATGCTGTAACTTGTTTACTTCCCACTATTATTTGAAACTGACTTCTGATCTCTGCTGTCTCTATTGTATTTGTTCCAGACATACAAACAAATATTCATGTCAATGGAGGGGTGTGGATGGGTTTGAGTTTCAGGTATTCATGTGTTGACATCAATTGTGCCATTAAAATAGGCTTCTGGGAAACAACAACAAAAAAACTTGGCTTGTGGAGGGAAGAGGGATCCACCCACAACAATCCAAAAAATTCTCTAAAGCCCAGAAACAACGATTCCAAAGATGGCAAAAATGCCAACATGATGAAGAGATTGGGAAAGCCATCCA